>VMDR010002529.1:0-89763 GCA_007922815.1 Macrotus californicus
TTTCTTTCTTCTGGTCCACACCATTGCTTTGAGTCCTGGTTTTCTTCCCATCACTGTTGGTTCCCTGTACATTTTCCTTTATTTCACTTAGCATAGCCTTCATTTGTTCATCTAATTTGTGACCAAATTCTACCAATTCTGTGAGCATCCTGATTACCAGTGTTTTGAACTGTGCATCTGATAGGTTGACTATCTCTTCGTTGCTTAGTTGTATTTTTTCTGGAGCTTTGATCTGTTCTCTCATTTGGGCCATTTTCTTTGCTTTGGCGCGCCTGTTGTGTAGTAAGGGGTGGGGCCTTAGGTGTTCACCTGGGTGGGGCAACCCTCTTTGCTGTGCTGCAGGGCTGTCTTTGGGGGAGGTCCAGAGAGGGAACGGTGTGGCTCACCTGCTGTCTCTAGCCCCATTTTTCAACTCTGTTGTGAGACTGGGAGTTTCTCCCACCACGGCAACCACCCGAAGTCCACAGTCAACTGAGTCTCAGTTTCACTTTCAGCCGGCCCCACCTATGAGGTCCACCGCCTCGCTGTGGGTTCTTACTGGTCTGGTGGTTCTGGTTGACTTTTTCTTTAATTTCTTGGTTGTCAGAGTTCCATGCAGTTTGACTTTCTGGCACTTCTGGTTGTTTATTGATTTTAGATTGGTTGTGTGAGGAAGCAAAGAGCCTACGCCTCCATCTTGGCCAGAACTTATCTATACCACCTCCTTTCTGATTTCATCTGCCACATGTGGCTGTAGGACCAGCCTGTTCCACACCTCCGCCTTTCCACCCAGTCCTGATGTGGCTTCTTCTTTATATTCTTAGTTGTAGTACTTCTGTTCAGTTAGATTTCAGGAGGTTCTGAAACATGGTTGTTCTGTAGTTTAATTGCAAGTTTGATATGGTTGTGGGAGGGTGCAAGTACTGTGTTTGCTTACACCGCCATCTTGACTGGAAGCCCCAGCAGTCCATGTTTTAACAAGACCTTCGGAAGGTTGTGATGCTGCTAAAGTTTGACAACCACTATTGTTAGTCTTCTCTTTTTATGAATATTATTAAATGTGCCCTGGCCAGTGTGGCTCAGTTCGTTGTAGCATTGTCCCGTAACCAAAAGGTTGTGGGATCAATTCCCAGCCAGGGCACATACCTAGGTTGCAGATTCCATGCCCAGTCCAGTCTTGGTGCATACAAGAGGCAACCAATTGATGTTTCTCTCCCTTCCTCTCTCCCTTTTTTTTTTTTTTTTCTCTAAAAGTGATGAAATAACATCCTGAGCGAGGATTAAAAAAGAAAACTGTATTATAATAACAGTGAAGTACTTTTTTTGTCTTTTCAATTAGTAAGGCTTAATCAGAGTTTCTGATTCAACAGATGGGGCCGAAAAGTGTGCATTTGTAACAAGTTCCCATGTGAGGCTGAGGCTGCTGGTGCAGTGCTGACCAAAGTGTAGTGAAGAGGGCACGTCTGTTGCTCGTGGCAGTGTAAACCCCCAGTTAAAACTGTATTTGAAAAGCAGTAGTATGTATCAGAACCCCTAAAATACTTCGATATCTTTATTCTTTAAGTCTAGCCTTTATCCTTTTTAAAAAAGGTTTACAAATGCTTGGTTCTGTGGCAAATAAGTGATACATTTACCAAGCATAAAATGGACAAGGTATGTTCCTTTTCTGTTTTTAATAGGAATTCCCTTATTTTTTTGGCCTCCCGACATATACAGCACAGTCTTGGCTACCTGCGTTTTAATCCTTGGGACCAAGCTAGTTGTTTTCCTACTTGATTTTTTACAACTCTGTGAGATAGAGTATTAGCCTTGTTTTTACAGATAAAGACATAGAAGCTTAATTGAATGATTAAAAGTATTTTGTATGTTTCTTTAAAAGGGATATTTAATGTGAGCAATGTTTTTAAAGTGTATTACTGCTAGTTAGTCTCATATTATCATGAAAATACTCCTGGTGGAAGTCAACCCTAAGAAACTGTTGTTGCATTTAAAGATAAAGATAATTATTCTGACTTTGAATTGAAGTAATCTCTAAAAGAAAAAGGATTCAGACTTCATTGGCATTGTGATTTTGATCATCTGGATCTGAACTCATTGGTTTTATTTAGCTCTCCAGTTCTCAGGGAACAATAGAAACCAGCCTTCAGGATATCGAAAGCAAATTATCTCCGGGCGGACTGTTGTCGGAGACGTGGGCCCATCAAGAAGGCACTCATCCAAGAGACAGACAGTAGGTTATAAATTCATTGGTAGTTTCTGCTCTGTTGCTAAATGTCCTTTTTCACATCGACTCAGTTAATTTATTTGGGCTTTTCTTCCTTAAATAGCGTAGAAAAGCTACAAGTCCTGTTAAATTGCATCACAGAGATTTACTATCAGTTCAAAAAAGACAAAGCAGAACGTAGTAAGTAAAATTTGCTGTTTGTTAATCTAATGAGTCAACCTATTAGTTGTAATTCAGTTGCATTAATTTAGTGTATTTGTAAGAGTGGCTGCTTAAGTTATTTTTCAGAGATTTGATTCTGTCAGGAAAGAGATAAGATGTACTTAAAATTATTTTTAAAACCAACCTTTTGAATATTTTAAATCAGGGGTCATGAACTCCCCAACCTATAGAGGCCAGGCATGGAGTGACACGGGCCAGTGGAGACTGAGGAGAGCCACAGAGCCAGGGACCCCCGTCTAAAGTGGGGAGCCAGCGTTTAGTTCACTTGATTCGTTGCTCAGTCTTTCTGTATCTCAAAAAAAAAACAAGTTTCAGTGGAAATAGCCTGATTTTAAATGTTGGCAGTTAATATTTCTGTTTAATGTTAACACTGTACAGATCAAGGAAAAAGCGTTCATGGGCTGTGTCTAACCCTGGGCCACAACTTGGTGACATCTGCTTTAAACTCTTAGATTTTTTTTAAGTAATCTCAAAAGAAAAGAATACTATCTGTGATTTTATGATTGTACATTTACAAAAGTAATATATTTTTTTTTACTTTTAGGACTAGCTTATAATGAAGAACAAATCCACAAATTTGATAAGTAAGTGTCCAGTTATGTTTAATAATTATTTTTAATAATGTGATTCTTCTTAAAGTTTAAATTAATTACAACTACAAATACATTTTAATCTTGGCTTTACCCAGTTACTGCCCTGTGTGCACATGTTTGAGGCCCACTTTAGCCAGCCCCTGGCTGAGAGGATGAGGCAGGCTGCTTCTGCCTCCTGCGCTTCTGTTGCAGGAGGACGGGTAACAGGGAGTGTTGGCGAGGACAGACTTAACCACCTCCTTAACCTTAACATCATCAATAAGTGCTTGTCACTCTTCTCCGTTCTCATTCTCCCTTTGCTGCTATAGTGTCGATCTTAGAAACTTTTGACATTTTGTAAATATTCTAAAGTCACGGTAGTCATTACAGGAAACAAATTTTATATACTCCAAAATTTTTAAATATTATAAATAGAAACAGTGATATTGGTTTAAGCCTGTGATTATTTCTGAATTGTAGGCAAAAACTGTATTACCACGCAACAAAAGCTATGACCCACTTTACAGATGAATGTGTTAAAAAGTATGAGACATTTTTGGATAAATCAGAAGAATGGATGAGGTAGGTAAACTGTTTGGAACATAATTAGTAGTTGATGCACATTTTAATGTATATTGTTTATTTTAACTAAGAGTAATATTCCATTAGATTGCTTATGAATTGATTCTTTTTGGTTTTCAGAAAGATGCTTCACCTTCGGAAGCAGTTATTAACCCTAACTAATCAGTGTTTTGATATTGGAGAAGAAGTATCAAAGTATCAAGACTACACTAATGAGGTATGACTATCAAGGTATCTAGAAAATAAAACCATTTCTTCCTATTAGGAGAAATTGAAATAAAATTTTTTTCAGTTTATGTTTGGTTAGGATTGTGAAGGCAGAAATAGGACATCACCTGCATGGATCAGCTCTCCTTGCCCATTTGTGCTACATATTTTGAGCCAAGTTTTAAGAACTTAGATTTTAATTCATTTTTAGACAGAGGGGAAGGGTGGGAGAGAGGGAGAGAAACATCACTGTGTGGTTGCCTCACGCACACCCCCTCCTGGGGACCTGGCCTGCAGCCCAGGCATGTGCCCTGACTGGAAATTGAACCAGTGACCCTTTGGTTCACAGGCCGGTCGGTGCTCAGTCCACTGAGCCACCCCAGCCAGGGCAGATTTTAATTTTTTGAGATTTTTATTTCTTTATTTTTGGGAGAGAAGGGAAGGAAAGGGGGAAAGGGAGGAAGAGAAACATTGATGAGAGAGAGAAACATCTATCAGTTTCCTCTCGTACACTCCCTGTTCGGGGACCAAGCCCACAACCCGGGTATGTGCCCTGACCAGGAATCGAACTGGCCACCTTTTGCTTTATGGGACAACACCCAACCCATCTGAGCCCCACTGGTCAGGGCAAGAACTTAGATGTTTTGATAGACTATTCATTTTTTATTTATAAGAAAAGATTTTTTAAAAAGAATATTTAAGTGTTATATCATTGATGGTTTTGAAGTTAAAACTGAAAGCTGTAAAGGGTTATTAAAACCTGTAACACTGATCTATGATCTGTAATAAGTACTTTGTTCTGTGATTGATTTGGGAATCTTTTGATGTTTCAGTTACAGGAAACTTTGCCTCAGAAAATGTTTGCAGCCTCCAGTGGAATCAAACATACCATGGCTTCAATTTATCCATGTTCTAACACATTAGTAGAAATGACTCTTGGGTAAGAAATTTATTATTTGGTAACTATGATGTTTCCATTTGGTTTTCAGTTTGTGATCTTGATTTTTTTATATTGAACTTTTTGATATTCGTTGTAAATGTGTTTGCAAATGTTATTTCGTGACTTAATTCAAACTATAGAACTAAAACATAATTCTAAAACCTTTGCATACCTTTTTGAGCAGAGAAGCTTATTTATCTTTATTTTGTATGTGTAGTATGAAGAAATTAAAAGAAGAAATGGAAGGGGTGGTTAAAGAACTTGCTGAAAATAATCATATTTTAGAAAGGTGAGTTAATGCAGATACCATTCTGTCCTGTGGTTTATATGCAGTCAGGTGTATGTATCGCTCTGTCTTCCCTTATCAACAGATGAGGGAATAAGAAAGGGATAGGCAATCAGAACCCTTAGGTTTTTTATTTCCATGATGCCTTTTAATTTGTTTGGGGTTGTTTGGATAAAGACAGATCTGCCATGATCAATTCCATTTTATAGAAGCACTGGTTAATAGAATTGTGTATTTACTTATTTGAATCAGTTTGTGAAAATGAAAATCTTTTGCACATTATTTTTCATAACATTTTCTCATTAGAATTATAATTTTCAATTTTGGAATCAGAGTTGCTTGTAAGATGCCAGCACCCTGTTTGGTGCTGGATAATTTACAGAGCTTCCTGCAAACCTCCTTGCAGGTACATGCCATCTGTAAAGGCAGTTGTTTGAGGGGGTGAGTGTCTGCTGATCTACAGAGTCCTAATAGATCAGGGAAAAGAGAGTTGGAAAATGTCCAGAGCCAGTAAAGCCACTTTGAGATGACTGTTCCCTCGTCCCTGTTCCTCAGAGACATTAAATATTTGGTTTTCTAATAGAATAGATCCCTTCTCTTTCAAGCCCTTAGGTGTTCCTCTGTGGGTTCTGTAACCTCTAAGATCCTAATAAAAATACTTCACATCTATATGATGTTTTATACACTTGCAGTACACTTCACGCTGCATTATGTCATTTAACGTGCATCCAGCCTTACACAACAGCACAGCAGAGAGCCTTTGTTCATGTTCAACAAATATTGAAGTTCGTACCCTGAGAAACGTGTTGGAGCTAGAACCCAGCCTCCGCTCTCCTCCTAAAATCTTTTCCCGACTATCAGGAAATCACATGATTTTTGAGCTGTGTGTAGAAAGTTATGAGACACTTCTGTAGTATTACTGATTTTTTAATTTAATGAATTGTAAAAAAAAATTTTTTAAGGATTTCACCTGCCCTTTCTCATGCCACCCCATCCCCACCGAACTAATTGCTATTGTCTGTTGTACATGCATATTTTATAAGAGCAGTCATTCTGTTCACACTGATTTAGTCTTATTTTTTCACTCTGGGCTGTAATATCAAAGGAACCTTTTCAAGTCCATGCATACAGCTCTTTTTTCTTCTTTTCGTTTTCAACGGCTGCCTCTTTCAGCTTGTGGGGTCTACCATAGCTGTCTCATGCGTCCCTGTTGGGCGTTTAAGTCTAGTTTTTAGCATTAGAAACCATGCTTCAGTGAGCGTACTTGTATGCATATCTTCGTGTACTCGTGTAAGAATTTTTTGAGGGATCAATTTCTAGACGTGGAATTGTTGGGTCCAAAGGTATGCACATTTAAATTTTATAGGCATTGTTCATTTGTTCTTCAAAAAGGGTGTATGTATGTTGTAGTCCTGAAGACTGTGTTTTTGTTAGCACTGAATGTTACCAATTTTTTAAATGTTTGCCGATTTGTTTAGTAAAAGCTGATATAGTTCTTGTTTTAATTTGCATTTTTTTGGTTAATAATGATGTCAAGCATCTTTTTATATGTTCATTTGATTTTTTTTCTATATCTTGTCTATTAGGTTTTAACATCTTTTCTCCTGTTGGTTTTTGGCAACTACGTAGTAATAATCTATCTTTTTATAGCATTCAGTTTATAATTTGTTCACAACTTCAGCTAAATCCTAAATTTATCTTGTAAGGTTAAAGATCAGCAAACAGAGAAGACTGTTAAAATGTGCGTGAACAAACTTTTATACTGAGTCACTTAGGCCTTATGGAGTCAAGTCCCCTTCCCACACTGTGTCCAGTAATTAGGTTCTTCCTGTGTTTTATCTGTAGGTTTATTTGACATCGCACAGATGATAAAACACGACATAATCATAACTTCAGTGACTGCTTAAGGATTTGTGCCAAACTAGCCGCAGAAGCCAGGCCTTGTGCGCTGTCTCCATGTGAATGGAGACTTCACTTCACTGTCACCTCAGACTTTCAGAAGTCACTTAATATCATCCTTCCCAACTCAGCGTTCCCTCTAATTTTACTATCCTCTTCAGAGAGATAACCTTTCTTCTACTCCTTTGTACATGAGTTATTTTAGACATTTATTCGTCTTTACTCCCTTTCTCCAAGTATGGTAATCTTCCTTCAGAATGTTTCCATGTTCACCTCAACAGCTCATTCAGCTCTCCTTTCCCCCTCATGTGAGTGACTGGTTCTAACACCACTGCTCTCCTGAACCCCAGGCTCTTTCATCTGTCGTGGTGTTTCAGCCAAAATCATCTTCCCAAATACTGGTCTTATCAGGCTCAAAAATGTCTAAATTCCTGTTATCTAACTGGCAAGTCTAAATTCACACTCGAATTCAAAGAATAAAATAGTCTGCCCCCAATCTATTCACCCAGCTTCATTTCCCACTACTCCCCAAATAGCAGTCTGTGCTCGCTTCAGCAGCACAGACACCAAAATAGCAGTCTGATCTGGCAAGGGGGCACTCCCTACTGTCCCTTTAGTGTGTTCCTCTTGCTCTTAGCTCCACATCTTCGCTTATACATCCCTCCCACCGAAAGGAGATCATCCAGTTCTTCCTGACACTTTCTGGATTGCGTCACTCTCCGTTTTCTCTTAGGAAGTCTTTCCAAGCCACGGAATTATATTTTTTCACATATTTATAATACTACCACTGCTTTTCATGAAGAAATAGAGCAGGTCATGGTTGCTTAAACTATTTAAAAATAACAGTTTATTCCTCTGAAAAGTGTTCTGTGGTCTTCGTTAAAATGTTAGGGACCAAATGAATGAACCTTTTGAGATTGCCTTTTTCTCTCGTTTCTAGGTTTGGCTCTTTAACCATGGATGGTGGCCTTCGCAATGTTGACTGTCTTTAGCTTTCTGAGAAGTTTGAGGAAAGTTTCGGTTTGCACAAGAAAATAACACTGAAGCATTAAATGAATGCTTCGATTGGTTCTGTCTTGTTTCCACAGTTCAGTATTGATGTCATGTAAATATGTACAATATTGTAAATACATAAAAATATATAAATTTTTGGCTGCTGTTAAGATGTAATTTTACCTTCTAACATTTATAATGATATGAGGACATTTGACCTCAGTGAGCACTAGAAGAAAGCCATGACTGCTGTGTGGAGACATTGATCGTCCACTCTTCTGCCGAAGGCTAAGTCAGGTATCTCTGGCTGCCTCCTGGAAGCATTTGTAAATGGAACCAGAATGGGCCCGTACAAACCAGAAGACTGGTGGTCAGCACTTCTGTAAGGGCGGGGTGAAGAGGCGGCTTGCGTGGCCGGGGCACAGAACCGAACCACTGTTTTCACAAGGGGCACAGTTTTTTTGAGAAGGAAAGTGGCATTATTTTATTTTATAGGGTGCCCAGGTCCCAGTTAGCTTCATGTCTTTTTACTTTCAGATAAATTACTGAGTAAAATTTTTTTAAGTGATTTCATTATTAAAAACTATTTTTATTTTGCCCATGAATTTTAAATTGTCATAAAAAATTTAGGATCATTTCAACTGTTTTAAGCTGTATATTTCTTCTTTAGTTCTGCTTACTATTTGAACAAATATCAATAAATTTCTCAGTTTTAATGTAAAGAATGTATATTTTCTGTGTATAATAGTTTGAGAGAGAGAGTTACCTTTTGAAAGAAAGAATGTGGGTGGTGATGGTAAATTAGTCTCAGACTCTTGGATGTGGGGCAATTTTGTGTCTCTTCTAAACCCACCAATTTCAAGTGTAGTACAAGTTCTTTCGTAAACTTAACGCTGCACAAATCCAAAGGGGGCGTTCTCCGAAAAAAACTACTCACAGTTCTAGACTAAACGCCCAGCAAGAAATTATTTCATCCAACAAGGATTTGTTTGGCTTTGGTTTCCAATGTATCAGGTTATTGAAGTATGATTGTATACAAACCACATGTCTGTGATAAAGATGCCGCATCCTAAAGAGTAAGTAAATAAGACTATATCGTGAACATTGGAAAAACGAGAATAAATTAGGATGTTATTTGAAATCTCAAATTGATGCGTTATTATGGTAAGGAATTTTAAATGTCACATGTACACTTTATAGAAGTAAATGCAGAGGTTGAATGACTTATATAAACACAATTATCCCCTATCAAATACCTTCTGTTTTTATATGGGGTGAAAGTGTATGTAATCCCTCTTGACTTTAATTTTCAATTTGGCTTTAATTATGTAGTTTAAATAATTATGTCACTGAACATTAGATAAAATTTTACTTTAATTACATAATCAGTTAATATAGTTACAGATATTTTAAAATTTCAGTACCTCTAGAAAAGAACACCAATAAACAAACCATTGCAGTGGGGATTATATTTTTAAATATAATTGGTAAGAACAGTGCTATTCTACATTAGTATTGGTTAAGACTTACTGTTTTATCCCAGGTTGAAAATCAAAATTCAGTTAATATTTAATTGGCTTTATTCATGAATTGGACAGCATCTCATGTAGCAAGCAGAGAGATACTCTGAGGAATTACACAAAGTGGAAGGCCTTTAAGAAAGGAGAGTGGGGCCAGGGAGTCATCAGCAAAAGAAAAAGGAAAGTTTATGTGAGGATAGTGAAGAGTTCAGGGTCGTGATGGCTTCTCATTGGCTGAGCTCTGGCATTCTCTGTTGGCTGGGCTTGTGGTGGGGCAAGAAGAAGACCTCCCTCCCTGTGTGGGCAGTGAAGTGGACTCACTTCCTGTAGGAGGTGGAAGGAGGTCTCTTAGTGTTTGAGGTGATAGATGAATACAGGGCATGGGAGCTTCCTCTCCAGGCCCTACCCACTCCAACTTCAGCTGAAGTTTTCTTTGTTGATTTCACATCCGAACAGTAACATGGAAATCAAACGGTTTCAATATTTTACCTTAAAAATGCGTTTAAAGCATCTTAAGTCAAATACACAGTGACACTAGTGTACTAACCTAATGTTCTGGATGATATTCAAGTGAAATTAGCTTTATAATTTTTTTTAATTATTTTTTATTTTAGAAGGGAAGGAGAAAGAGATGGCAAGAAACATTGATATGAGAGAGAAACACTGATCGATTGCCTCTTGTACATGCCCCAGGAGACCCGACCTGTGTAACTCGGGCATATGTACTGACCCAGACTTGAACCAGCGACCTTTCATTTTGTGGGATAATGCCCAACCAACAGACCAAGGCCGAAATAAGTTGCATCTCTAGTTTCTGTAGTATTTTTTCCTCCAATATTGTGATATTTTTCCAAAAGAAACAGATTAATGGTGTATACATAGTGATTTAACTCAACATGGAAAAGGGATTATAGTTGTAAGAACAGAAAAAATCATTGAAAATGACATAAGTAGAGGTAAAGTATGTGGAAAAAAGGGAATGCTTTCAAGGAAATGAAAAGGGAATTAGAGGCTAGGGAAGGTGTGAAAAATAATCTCATAACATCTTTTAAAGTTTGGCTTCAATTTTTTGAAAAATTACCAGGTACTATTATATACATGGCTTATAGACTGCATTACACTGTGTCAACAAGCAGAGTGTCCCTTCTTAGATACAATAGATCTTTTCCTCAAAATATTTCCTTAAAAATATAATATATAAGTAAATTATCCATAAAAATTAGAATAATCCTGATTTTTCTTGTTTTCTGTTGTTTTAAAGCAATGAACACCACTTTTTGTGGTTTTCTGTACTAAAAATAAGATTAAGTATGTAGTTTAGAATTAAAAAAGGAACTATCAGTAGGAATAAGCAATCTCAGCTGAAATGTCAGAAATTTATTCTTCAGAATCACAGCCACAACCGGGAGGTAGTCTTTTCTAGTTTCACCCCCGTCTCAGAAGTACATTCATTGTGCCTTGTCTTTGAGGAAGTGCTGCAGAAAATGTACAGTTACTCAAATTTTTAGCACTAAGGATTTCCAGGGCAAACACTGTGGGAAAGAAAACAGGAAGTTCTGTCCTAACTGGTGTGGCTCAGTGGGTTGAGCATCATCCCACAAACCGAAAGGTTGCTGGCCCCATGCCCAGCCACACAGCACATGACTGGGTTGTGGGCTAGGACCTCAACCAGGTTGGGGGCCTGCAGGAGGCAACCGATGGATATCTCTCTTCCTCTCTCCCTCCCTTTCCCTCTCTCTAAAAATAAATAAAATCTTTTTTTTTCCTAAGGCGTCTTAAAACACTACCATCTTGGCTGGGTCCACTACCCACATCTCGCTTTGAAGAAGACGAAAGTGTCTGAGAAGTGCATTGTTGTTTTAGTTGGCCGCCTTCTCCACTTGTCTTACAAAGAAGACTCAAAAGTCAAAATTTCTAAGAAATATGGAAAATGGAATAGAATAGGAAACAAAAACATCTGTCCTGGAAATTACAACTAATAGAATAATGTCCTTTGAATTTTTTTTAGAGTATAAATCAGCTCCAAAATTTTCATGTAGCATGTAAAAGCACAGCCTGGATATTTACATCAGGCAGTTTTAGGGACTAAGCAAGCCGTAATTTCCTTTTAACATAAACAGAGTGCTCAAGGACCAATTGTTAGACACAGTTTCAGGAGCGATGATGAGAACCTCAGCCTGTTTGTGGAGTAGGCAACTAAACATTGGTGTCTGCTGGAATAATACAAGGTTAAAGAAAGGTGCAGGTAAATGCTCAACAAGGGATTAAACGCCAAAACAGGACTTGGGGAGAAAAGCTTGTTCTTTTACAACATTTCTTGACTTAGAAGAATCAGTTCTTTTTTTTTTTTTCTGGGATAAATTCCTGCCACAGTTTAAAAATTTTCCAGTGAAAATACACAAAACAAGCGAGATCGAGGCTAGTAATGTGCCAGTCCCCACTACATCCTTGGAATTGCCATCGACTATTCTGTTGGATGCAGAGCGCGTGATTATGCTGTTGTGAAGGAAGGTGGGCGAGGCAGTGTCTGTGCTTAAAAACTGCCATGTTGCATCAGATTAGAGTTTGTGGAGCTTAAAACTCTTTAGAAACAAAGAATATCTGTTCATACAATTTCTAGTTATGAGGGTTAAAGTCTAAAAGACAGACCAAGGGAGTGACAGGGAAAGGCGATTTAGGCTAACAGATGGTCCCCAGATACCCACTGGCTGAGAGTTCACCCCTGAAGTGTCGTACGTGAGTGTTGCTGTGTGTTCCTCACGCATGCTCTCCAGAGAGGCGTTCTGGAACGCTGGTCATTCTAGCTATGGCCATAAGAACAGGAGAACAGACCAGCTCTTGTGCTGGTTCCCCAAAGCACCAACCTGCTTGAAGAATCAGAAGTCCAAGTTGCTCTGGAGGCAAGTGGGAGGTAAGTTATCTTCAGGCTCATGCTTCATTTCAAATACATTTTTTTCCTATTGCCATAATGGAGCCTCCCTCAAGTAAGAGGGGAAAATAAGGTTCTTAAAGCCTTTAAAAAGGATTAATGTAGTTGAAAGAAAATTGAGAGAAAGCACTTTGAAGGTGAGGTGATATTAAAAGCCATGAGTATTTTAATAATCCAATTTTATGCTTTTTAGGCATTTGGGTTCAGAGTTTTCTAAAGAGAGGTGGAAATGTTTATCTTTAAAACCACAGTTTAAAAAACTCTTATTTTCAATGAACCTTAATTTGTGGAATTAAATTACCTCAGAATAAATGAAAAAGTAAGTTGATCACAGTGAGTTTCCCTTTTCCTAAAAAACTGAGAAGGTCACTGGACCTTATATTTCTCTTGTTTGGGTCAATTTATGTACCATATTTTAGGAATTGATGTGAGATTGTTTTTCTAAATATATTTTATTGATTATGCTATTACAGTTGTCCCATTTTCCCCCCTTTATGTCCCTCTGCCCTGTACACCCCTTCCCACCCGCACTCCCCCTCTTTAGTTCATGTCCATGGGTCATATATATAAGTCCTTTGGCTTCTACATTTCCTATACTATTCTTAACCTCCCCCTGTCTATCTTCTACCTACCATTTATGCTTCTTATTCCCTGTACCTTTTCCCCCCTCTCTCCCCACCCACTCCTCTGTGTGATCTCCATTTCTGTGATTCTGTTCCTGTTCTAGTTGTTTGCTTAGTTTGTTTTTAGGTTCAGTTGTCAGTAGTTGTGAGTTTGTTGTCATTTTACTGTTCATATTTTTAATTATCTTTTTCTTAGATAAATCCCTTGAACATTTCATATAATAAGGGCATGGTGGTGATGAACTCCTTGAACTTGACCTTATCTGGGAAGCACTTTATCTCCCCTTCCATTCTAAATGATAGCTTTGCTGGATAGAGTAATCTTGGATGTAGGTCCTTGCCTTTCAGGCCTTGGAATACTTCTTTCCAGCCCCTTCTTGCCTGTAAGGTTTCTTTTGAGAAATCAGCTGACAGTCTTATGGGCACTCCTTTGTAGGCTACTGTCTCCTTTTTTCTTGCTGCTGTTAAGATTCTCTCTTTATCTTTCATCTTGGGCAACGTAATTATGATTTGCCTTGGTGTGTTCCTCCTTGGGTCCAACTTCTTTGGGACTCTCTGAGCTTCCTGGACTCCCTGGAAGTCTATTTCCTTTGCCAGATTCGGGAAGTTCTCCTTCATTATTTGTTCAAATAAGTTTTTAATTTCTCTTCCTCTTCTCCTTCTGGCACCCCTATGATTCGGATCTTGTAACGTTTAAAGATGTCCTGGAGGTTCCTAAGCTTCTCCTCATTTTTTTTGAATTTTTGTTTCTTCATTGTGTTTTGGTTGAATGTTTCTTTCTTTCTTCTGGTCCACATCATTGATTTGAATCCCGGTTTTCTTCCCATCACTGTTGGTTCCCTGTACATTTTCTTTATTTCATTTAGCATAACCTTCATTTGTTCATCTAATTTGTGACCAAATTCAACCAATTCTGTGAGCATCCTGATTTCCAGTGTTTTGAACTGTGCATCTGATAGGCTGGCTATCTCTTCATTGCTTAGTTGTATTTTTTCTGGAGCTTTGATCTGTTCCCTCATTTGGGCCATTTTCTTTGCTTTGGCGCGCCTGTTGCGTAGTAAGGGGCGGGGCCTTAGGTGTTCACCAGGGCGGGGCAGCCACGTCGCTGCGTTGTGACGCTGTTTGTGGGGGAGGGTTTGAGAGGGAACAGTGCTATTTGCTCCGCTCTCTGTCTGTTTTCAGTCACTTCCCCCGCTGCCCACAAGCAAATCCGGACCTTCTGGTGCTGATTCCTGATTGGGTGCACTTGTGTACGTTCTAGGACCCTGTGTGTCTCTCCAACAAGCTCTCCTGTGAGGTTGGGAGTCTCTCCCGCTGCCACCTCAACCCCCACAGGTATTTTCGGTCAGAGGTTTGAGGCTTTATTTTCCCTCGAAGAAACTCTGGGTTGTGTGGTCTATCTCGCTCCCCAGTTGTTCCTCCCGGCTTATCTGCACGTGGGTGTGGGACCACCTGGTCCGCCAGCCCCCTTGCCTTGAGTCCTCTCCGCCTGGCTGCCCATTTCCGCCCCTCCTACCGTTCTGGATGAATGTTTCTTCTTTAACTCCTTGGTTGTCGGACTTCCATACAGTTCAATTTTCTGTCAGTTCTGGTGGTTTTTTGTCTTTAAGTTTTGGTGGTGTCCTTTTGGTTGTGCGAGGAGGCACAGTGTGTCTACCTATGCCTCCATCTTGGCTGGAAGTCTGATGTGAGATTGTAAAGTACCCAAATACGCCTCTGCATAAAGCTCTGCGTTTTCTGCCCAGTCTTGCCTGACTGGGGCGTGAAACGGTAGCAGGAGAGGGAGTCGAAGGGAGCCAGTGGCCTCTCCAGCTCGGTGTCCGAAGCCCCTTCTCCAGAGCCCAGCTCTACAGTTCCTTCCCTGCAGGTGGGAGCAGTGTGGGCCATACAGCCTAGACTAAGGTAAGCAAATTCTTTTACTTCATAAAGTTGTATCTTGCAACTGAATTAAAATTATAACACTGTTTCCTTGACACCCATGTAGCTCTACATCTTATATAAATGCTTAACATTTACCCCTTGTTCGAGAGATTACCAATCTGATGATATGATAGGTGACCCAGCACCCAATCCTCCTTCAGATCAGCACAGAAATGAGGATGATGTGTAATCACCAAGGAAGGTATCTGATTAAGAAATTTATAAAGTGTAAGACCCAGTACATTTCAATTACCTATTTTTCCTGGAATTAATATTTTCTTTCATTCTTTTTCACTACCAAAATATGGGGAATCTAACAATAGCTTAAAAGTTCCTCTGTTTTATATATATATCTCCCTCAGATACAGAATAGCATAATTTAAGATGTTAGCGCCCCAAGAGGACTTAGAACAATCATCTCCAATCTCTTCACTTTAAGATGAGTAAAGTGTCTCCAAAAGGTTAAACATCTTAACCTTCCAAAACAGGTACATGGGAGGGACCAGAACTTCACCTTGGGTCAGCTGGTTACCGGCCCACCGCTTTCTCCCCACACCACAGTGCTCTGGTTTACAGATACCAGGACTGTGAGCAGACAGACCCTCTCTGCATATTTACAGGTGGCGCTCAGCAGTGGATAGCCTGTACTTAAAAGGTTTGGTCATTTCTTTTTCCAAAGGAGTTGCTAGTACTTTCATTAGGTGGGAGATTAATAGCCTGCTTCCAACAATCTTTTTACTTAAAATCTGATGAAATACAGTCTTTTGCGAGATATTACCCCACTCTAAGGAGATTATTGAAATATATACCGTCTAGAATTATATCCCCTCGAGGTCATTAACTATCATTCTATCTTCAGTGTTTAACAATGTTCTGTATAGTGGGCAGTTAAATAACTGTGTGTCTTATGAACTGATTTATGAAGACCACTGTGGGATTTAAGTTGGATGAATTAGAAAAATGAATTGACTCTTAGAAATCTGGTAATTCTCGTGGATTCTTGCTCCAATCTTCTGTGTTGATTGGTGGATTGTAGCCGCCCACAAAAGCAGCTGAGCATTAGGTCACCTCTTCAGGAATTAACTCTGTCACTCATCAGTACCCTAGCATCTATAGGTTATTGATGTTGCTACAGAAATATGCCAAGGTTTCCCTAAGTACCTCTATCCCAATCAACTCCACTTAAAAACTTAAATGATCTTAAGACCAATGATTGATATTTTAATTATTAAGTAAAGGCTCCCAAATAACTTTATCATCATGTATCACAAACTTTAGCTCACTTTCCTTCATTTCCTCTGTATTTCCTCGTCTCTGACTTCTAATCAAGTCAAAGGTTTAAACCTCAGCTATCCATGAAAAACCCAGAGCTTGAGCATGGTAGTGCAGTGGGAAGAGCCCGGGACTTCAGCATGAGATCTTCTGCTCCTGAGAGTGTGTGACTCTGAGCAAGTCGCTTAACTCCCGGGCTTGAGCTTTCTCATCCATCAGACATAGGAATTGGACTTGACCGTAAAGGTTCCTTCCAGCTTTGTCAGTGCCATGACACAAAGATACAGCAACAGACAAAGTAAATGGTTGCCGAAGAGAGCGTGAGGAAGGTTTCTTGAAGCCACATAGCATGTCACCATGTATTCATTTACAGGAATAGGACTGGCATTGTTAACTGTCACAGTATCTGGTAATTACATTAAATCCTGTTTAAGGAGCTTATATGCCAAATGTATACATACATGCTCTTCTTGTTTTTAGAGAGGGAAAGGAAGGGAGAAAGAGAGGGAGAGAAACATCAATGTGTGGTTGCCTCTCATGCACTCCCCACTGGGGACCTGGCCCGCAACCCAGGCATGTGCACTGACTGGGAATTGAACTGGTGACCTTTGGTTCTCAGCCCGCGCTCAATCCACTGAGCCACAGCAGTCAGGGCACATACATGCTCTTTTAAGAAGGATAAATATGATATCTGGACTCTCCATTTATGGGTATAAGCCCTGAATTTGAGACTTCTGCATGTCAAAATCAGCACTGGCTTATGTGGAGCTGGCTCCAGAGCACTTTGGAGCTCCTGTAACCATCCTGGCTGTTTGATTTCGATGGCAGGGCCTGCCCCTTCAGGGCCCAGCTCTCCACGGCATGTTCCTAGTCATTATCATCATTGAACATTGCTCCCAGGGTACCTCCTTGGGACAAAAGTTTATCCGATTAATTTTTTAAATATTTTCTCTTTAACTCCTTTTCATTATGGCTTATAAGACAACCAAACTCAGACTGGTCAGAAAATAAGAGCTAGAACGTCAGTGATTACCTGGCAAGACATGAGGAGAGCCGACCGTGAAGGCCCACAAGGGTGGATGAAAACGTGTTGTACCCTCACTGGGTGGTGGCGACATGGGTGTGTATGTCAGAGCTCATCCAACGGAAAACATGGGCACTTTGTTGTACTTAATCTATATTGCAAGGAAGTTAATCTACGTATTTATATACACGCACACACTCTCTCTCTCTGAAGAGATTTAAGATCAGAGCAGCAATGTGGTAAGAAGCACGGGCGCTTGAACCAGCTGCCTGGCTCCTAACCCCAGCCCCACTGCCGTCGGTGTCTGGTTTTGGTCGGGTTCCACGGTCTGTCTCTGAAATGGGGATAATAACAGTGCCTCCCCTGTGGGATTATTTGTGAGGATGAAGCAAGTTATAGAAGTAAGGTGTTTAGATCAGAACCTGACACATAATAAGTACTGAATAGACTTTAGCTTCTATTTCTAGTCATAATGGTGCATTCAAGAAAGCTGCTTTAAAAAAAGGAGCCCTGGCCAGGTGGCTCAGTTGGTTAGAGCATAGTTCTGTGCACCAAAAGGTTGCAGGTTCGATCCCCAGTCAGGGCCCATATGCAGGCAACCAATCGATGTTTCTCACATCAGTGTTTTTCTCTTTCTTCCTTCCTCTCTCTCTAAAAAAAAAATCAATAAATGTATCCTCAGATGAGGTTTTTTTGAAAGGAAGAAAAAATAAACTGCTAGTTTTTTATCCTTTTAAGCAAAAACAGAGTTACCAGTTCCCAGACTGGGAGCCTGGATATGATGTGTTAAAAGTGGCTGTGGTGTTTCAGTTCTCTGCATTTCTGTTACTGGTCCTGCGAGGTAGAAATATTGAGGTCATTACTGAAAAGAGGACACTTGGAAAAAAGAGAGAAACCAAAGTGCCTGATTGAAATTGGAGGCGTTGCTTTAGTCTCAGGAGAGTCCACATGAAAAGTCTAGAAAGATGGACTTCAAATGTCCATGAGCCCAGGAACAAAACCAGGAATAGACGAGTGGGGCCACATCCAACTACAGACCTTCTGCAGCAAAGAGAACCATCAGCAGAGTAAAAAGGCAACCTGCTAGGTGGGAGACAATATTTGCAAACCGTGTATCTGATAAGGAATTAATTTCCAAAATATATAAGGAACTCCTATCATTCAATAGCAAAAAAAAAAAAATACAAGAACAAAACAGCTTGTTTTTAAAGTGGGTAAAAGACTGAAACATTCATTTCTCCAAAAACAAATGGCCAATAGGTACATGAAAAGATATTCAACATCACTAATTAGCAGGGAAATGCAAACCAAACCCAAAAGGAGATACCACCTCACACCTGTCAGGATGGTTATTATCAAAAAGGCAAAAGACAGCGAGTGTTAGTGAGGAAGCGGAGAAAGTGGAGCCCATGTACTCTTTCGGTGAGAATTCAACATGGTGCAGCCACTATGGAAAGCAGGATGGAGGTTCCTCAGAAAAATTAAATGATCCAGCAATATGACCCAGCAGCCTCATTTCTGGGAATTTGTCCCAAAGAATTGAAACCAGGACCTCGAAGAGATAGTAGCACTTCCATAGTCGTTGCAGGATTATCGACAATAATGAAGATGTGGAAACAACCTAAGTTTGTCAACAAATGAGTGGGTTTTGTTAAATGTGGTATATACACACAATGCAATTGTATTCAGCCTTTAAAAAGGAAATCCTGCAATATTGACAGCATGGATGGACCTTGAGCATATCATACTAAATGAAATAATCAGTCACAGAAGGACAGCCACTATATGATTTCATGTATGTGGGGTATCTAAAATAGCCAAGCTTGCCCTGACCAGTGTGGCTTAGGTGGTTAGGCATCATCCCACAAAGAGAAAGGTCGCCAGTTGAATTCCCGATCAGGGCACATGTCTGGGTTGCAGCTTTGGTCCCGGTCGGGGTGCATACAAGAAACAACCAGTTGATATTTCTCTCCCTCTCCTTTGTCCCTCTCTTCCCCTCTCTCTAAAAATAAATAAAATCCTTTTTAAAAAATAAAATAGCCAAACTCATAGAAACAAAGAACAGAATGGTGGTTGCCAGGGCCTTGGCGGGGAGGGGCAAAGGGGAACTGCTAATCAATGGGTATGAAACTTCACTTATGCAAGATGAATAAAATTCTAGAGATCTGCTGTACGACGTTGTCCCTACAAGTAGCAACACTGTATTGTACTTTTAAATCTGTGAAGAGGATCTCATGTTAAATGTTCTTACCACAATAATTTTTTAAATGTTTTGAGATCAAAGGAGCTAGAGATGGTCATTCTTTTTTTTTTTTTTTTTACTTATTTATTTATTTTTAGAGAGGGGGGAAGGGAAGGAGGCAGGGAGAGAAAACGATGTGAGAGGGAAAAATAGATCAGTTGCATCTTGTACGTGCCCCGACTGGGGACCAAACCCTCAGTTCAGGCACGGGCCTTGACCAGGAATCAACTGCCAACCTTGCGCTTTGCAGAATGATGCCCAACCAACTGAGCCACACAGGTCAAGGCAAGATGGTCATTCTTTAGAAAAAATGAAGATGGTGTCAACTGGCTAAAGAGTATGCCCAGGGGCTCTAGAATTAGCCTGCTGATAGGTTAGCAAACGGAGAAGATGAGTGGGCGGGGCCACATTCACTTCACACAGCTGGAAGCAGTTGGCAGGGTCGTCTACAGAAGGGTGTGGAAACTGGGGTGACCTCCATCAGTGCAGGAGCTCCCTGGTTTTGGCCTGGAAGAGGACAGAGACAGGCCCCCCCGCCCCCGCCTCACCCAAGAACTGGGCCCAGGGTTATCCTCTCGCCGCCTCCAATGGCAGGGACCAGCCCGTCCATCATCCTCTGCTGTCCATCTCAGCTGTGCTCCTCGGGCGCTCTGCGAAGACAGGTAGTAGGTGGGGGCTAAAGCAATAGGGAGCGGGCAATGTTCTCACAAGGAGAATCTGGCCCCCACTCCAAGGGCAGAGGCTGAGACTGGGATCCCAGACAGATGATGGCATTTCTTTACTTCCCTCACCTCCTCTCTGGCCCACATGCCCCCTTGAGAATGTCCATCATGTCAGAGAGGCGTGCTAATACGAGAAAAACTTACTGGAAAATAGGTAAATCTGCGTAGGCCAGAATTAACATCAAGAAAGTCTTGATTTTGATAATCCGATGCAAAAAAAAGTTACATGTGGATCATATTACACGCACAAAGGAAGAAAGAACAGTGTCCACAGATATCAGGATTGTAGGTCATATTTCTGACCCTTCCGTGTGTCTATGCCTCTGTTTCCCAAAGTTCCATCGTGGTCATTACTATGTATTGGGAGGCAACTATGTCTGCAGCCTGTCCTGCAACGCTGCAGGTGTTATTACCCCCATCCCACTTTCTTTTAACCAAAGAAGGAACCAAAGAGGGTCACAGGCTCAGGCTCAGACAGGCCTAGTGATTAGCCCAGACCATGCAGCTGTAAGTGGCTCCAGCAGGGGAAGCAAATTTTAGTTGCAGCTCTGCCCAAGTCTGAGCTTCCTGCCCCCTTCACAACCCTCCCGGGTCTCTTCCCCAAAGCAGTGGGGACATAACCCTTCTGCATGCCGGAGGACTCATCCCTAGAAGAGGGGAGGAATCCGCAGTTCCACAAAGCTCAACTTGTGAAGCTTCAAATGTTTAATTCTACACTTATAAATTATTTTTACTTAATACAGTTTTATTTTTCAAAATGTACAGCTAGTGGGCCCTCTTGTTCATGCTTCCTCCAGCAGCAGGGCACCCCCACTTTTGGTGTTTGGTATGAATTACTTGAGCTCCGTGCTTTGAAACTGGTTGAGTGAGTCCTTTACTACGGGGCCCCTGGAGGGCTGCCCCGGCCAGCAGCCCAGGTCTTCGGTCTCAGAGACAACAGCTGGGTTATAAGCTTACAGTTGGGAACTTCTTACAGAGTTTGTCGTGCGTTGCTTTGTCAAACACGACCAGGTTATTGAGCTTGTCTCAAACTTGGTCTTTGGACAACTTCTTTTTGGCCTCGACCCCAGATTTGCTCACTGAGTCTTTGTCTTTCCTCGCAGACTTCCAGCACCTTTCTTCTTGTCCTTTGTGGGCGGCAGAGCGAAAAGGTCAGAGAGTAGCTGCTCCCACTGCTGCCTTGATAAGATGCCGGACAAAAAGCCACTTCTAAGTTCTCTAGAAACAGCCGACTTTTGGAAATGCAGGAGGCATGAAATGCCTTCAGAAATGCATTGTGTTTCCAGGCAGATCTGGCAAGTTCAGTCAAAGTAGGACACCTTTGAAAATACCAAAAAGTCCATGTTTCAGGATGGGTCTTCTCCAGGCTCAAAATTATTCTTTTTTTTTTTTTTTTTTTTTTTTTGAGAGCATATAAAGTAAAAACAGAAATTGCAACAGGACTTGTGTTCTCCGGATGTCAAGGCTCTTGTTTTCCTCTTTCCTCTGGGGGACGCAGGAAGAAATTGGTGGGGGCTTGTCTTCAGCTTCTTTTAGTCACTGAGGCACCAGCACGGTGGTGGGCCAAGGCTATTTTTGAAATACGTGCTTAGAATTTTTTCGTCTTTTTATCGCTCTTTGGAGAGAGAGAGAGACCTGGATTCGTTGTATGTGCCCTGACCGGGCATGAAACGTGCACCCTTGGCGAATGCGGACTACACTCTAACCAGCGGGCGCCCGGCCAGTGAGGGTCAGAAGTGTTTAGCCCCGTTCCTACCCTTCCTCCTCCCACCGAGCCCAGCACACACAGGAAGGAGCAAAAACACCCACGCGTGCGTGCACACAGCACCTCCTCAAGCCTCCTGTCGCTGGTCACTATGAGATGGCCTGCTCTGCTCTCTTAGGGTTTTTGCCAAGAGAAAGTGGCTGTGACAGCTGTGCACCAAAAGTGCCAACCCAAGGAATTACGGGACTGTGAGTGTCCCCCACTCCCACAGCCACAACTGCTCTCCTGGCTGTGGTTTCCACAGCCACCCACCTCTTTGGTTTCAGCTAATGAGGTAGGGCTAGAGAAGCTTCTCTGTTCCAGGAGGGGTGTAAGATGCAACAAAACTTAGACCACTAATCCTGGTACTCCGGCTCCCTTGGGGAAGGGGACTAGGAAAGGTTAGCCCCGTTTCCATTCCCCTCCCTCTACTGTGGGCTGCTGAGCCCCTCTGCCAGTCCAGACATACAGCCAGTGCTTCCAGACCGGCCACATTCCCCAAATCCAGGCTGTCGAGCATGGGGTGGGGCATGGCGGGTAACAGGGTGGGGGAGCAGTACTGATTCATTCCAGGGCAAAGGGGATGCCCACATTTTTCAAGTCTCTGCCCTGTTCTTTCTCTGGAATTCCTTCTCTGTTCATTCGCTTGAAAAAATGGGCTTCCTTGGACAGGCATTGCCTGGAGGATGAGGCTGCCCTGCTTCCCTCACGTTCCACCAGCCTTCCCCAGGAGCTCTCTGTGAACACTTGCTCCCAAATCTGCGAATGAGCCAGAGCCGCGTGTAGGCTAAGAGCAGAGGCCGTGAAGTCTGGGGTGGCTAACGGAGGAAAACAAACTGCAGCAAGGACAGATGTTTGCAACCAGGTGATCTTCGCCTCGGGCTGATCTGCCCCACAGCCCAGTCCCTGAGCTGATCGGATGAGCAGTTCAGGGAGAACTGGCAACGTAGGTGGTGGGAGGCGGCTCCCAGGTCTCACCCAGACTGCTGCTGTCACCTGCTAGCTGTTCCTACATCTGATCGTCCTTCCTTCCTTCGTGCTCCCAGCTCCCCCAGAGTGATGTTTCTAACATACAAGTGTGCCCATGCCCTCTCCAGGGCACCACTGTCTCGGGCTCCCCTGTGCCCCTCCGTTGCTCTCCCTCCAGGCTGTTCTCATACACAGCACAGGCCTGGCGAGCTGCCCTCACCACTCTCAGTGAGGTCAAGGTGCAGGCTGTGAAAGGGGGGGCTGACACCCCCGTGAGAACCACTGACTTTGAAAGTGCAGACTCCTTTGTATGGCATCCAAGGCCCATGCCAATCCAGCCCGCATGGCCAGTCTCATCTTCTCCACCCACTTTCTGCACTGCATCCTCCGGGATAACTGCCTACATCAGCACCCACGTCGTGCTGATAGGCACACTCAGACGCCCGTGAGAATCCAAACATGGCTTCAATCAGTGAAAGGGGCCAAGTTCAAGGAAAGTGGGAAATGGTGGGGACTGTGACAAGCAGCAGAGCTCTTGTTCCAGCTTCGTCCTGTTCAGCCAACTTCAGGGCTTAGAGTTCTGAAATATTTTCATTCATTTGCTCATCAAATTTGCTCCATACCTATTAGAAAAGATTTGTGCTTTTGTTACGGTGCTTGTTACCACCTTGTACTTTAAGTTGAAGTTATTTGTGTACATTTCTTATCTATTTTCTAGATCGTGGGTCTGAGGGAAATATAACCAGGAAGTCACTCCCTTCTTTTCAGAAGCTCTGAAAGCATCCTCACTTCTTTGTCCTCGTCCCCCTGTCCTCACTTCTTAGCAGGCTGCCCGGCAAAACCACGCCTGCAGCACAAGCATCTCTGTCCTCACCACCTCTTTGGAAGAGTCATGCACATTCTCCCACTTCTTTTTCAGCCTTGCTAAGCCCCGTATCCCCTGCCTACCTGCGATCATAATGAGCCTCGGCCGCGACAGGGGAAAATGAGCTGGCAGGTGGAGGTGGTGAGCGTGGGTGGGGCTGTGCAGCCCCGAGTTTGTTTGGCTTCACCCTGAATTTTTTCTGCTTTCCTACCATTCTCTGCTTTGGAGTTTCTTTTAATTACTGTAGGGAGATCAGGAACATAGAGACCTGCTGTCAGAGCAGGCGTGAGAATAAAGATCATTCGATTCCTCACTGCCACCGTGGTGCCTAGAAAAGGAACAGTTGAAAGACATATGAGGTCAGCTCGTTACTTCAGCCCCACAGGTTGGGAGTGACAGGCCAGGTGAACAAGGGAGAGAAGTCTAGTGAGTTCATCTCACAACAGCTACTCACGATTCCAGTCACTCCTGGGCTTGCAGCCATTTCTCAGATGGGACCATAGGTCCACCTGCTTCAGAACTAACCAAGTGATCGTGAAAACTTTGCATTCCTGCGCCCTCCACTCTAAGGGCCAGGATCTCTGAAGGAGAGGCTGGGGATCGGCAGGTGATGCTCACGTTGTCCTCTGTCTGAGACCTGCTGAGTTACAGAGTCCTGTCTGGGTCTCAGTGACTCGTGGGTCCCTTGCACTCCACCCAGGTTGCCAGCAGAGCACCAGGCCTAATAAGAACACGGCGTGAGGTCAGATCCTGGCTCAGCCACATGATGGCAGGTGATGGTAAGAAAGAAAAACTTAACCTCTGTGTGCCCCAGTGTCCTCTTTCGTACTATAAAGGTGGAAGGACAGATCTTGGCCAGGTAGGTCAGCTGGTTAGGGCGTCATCCCAATACCCCAAGGTTCAGTCCCCGGTCAGGGCACGCACAAGAAGCACCCAATGAATGCATAACTAAGTGGAACAACAAATCGATGTCTCTTTTTTTTACTGAATACTTTCCCCTTTTAACTGCGTGTCATCCCAAGAAGTGATACCTGGGAAATAGTTGACTAGATGTATTATTACTTTTGTGTGTGTGTGTGTGTGTGTGCATAAACTGTTTATTAACAGACAAGGCCTAGAGATTTATTTCTTCTTGGACACACCCACAGTGCGACCCCTGCGGCCTGTGGTCTTGGTGTGCTGGCCTCGAACACGGAGACCCCAGAAGTGGCGCAGCCCTCTGTGGGCCCCAATTTTTTTCAGCTGCTCCAGGTCTTTACGAAGCTTGTTGTCCAGACCATTGGCCAGGACCTGGCTGTATTTTCCATCCTTCACATCCTTCTGTCTGTTCAAGAACCAGTCTGGAATCTTGTACTGGCGTGGGTCCTGCATAATGGTAATCACCCGTTCTACCTCATCCTCTGTGAGCTCTCCTGCCCTCTTGGTGAGGTCGATGTCTGCTTTCCTCAACACCACATGAGCATATCTTCGCCCCACGCCCTTAATTGCAGGGATGGCAAAGGCTACTTTTCGTCGCCCATCGATATTGGTGTCGAGTACTCGCAAAATGTGCTGGAACTTCTCAGGAATCACTGGAGACATGGCTGCAGTGCCGAGTAGGCCTCCTGTGGAAAAGAGCTTATTACATTTTTTTATACATTAAAATTAGTTCATAAGTACTGAACATTTTAAACACTCCTTGTTGGTACCACCATAGTATATTCACCACCATCGGTAGACACTGATCTAATTCATCCGCAGTTCAGGAAACTGAGGCTCAGAGAGGTTAAGTGGGTTTTCCGAGATCCCAGGGCGTTGCGGGAAAAGCCAGAAGGAGCGGAATTCAGGCTCCCTAACTAGGCCAGCGCTCTTTGCGCCAACCTCTGGTTTTACAGTGTTCTGAAAAGGCACATTGAGGTGTTCTAAAAAGGGAACATTCCTCTGTGAGCCCGATGTTAAACTGAAATAAGCCTTACATATTCAATTTAGCTTTAACCGGAGAGCAAGTTGAAGTGTAGGTTCACTTCATTTCATGCCCAACAGCCCCTGAGTGGGTGCTAGGCAACAGCCACAGGATGGGTGAGGCTGAACCCCCAGGCTCCCTGTGACTGACCCTCTGCAGCTGTGACTCCTGGTGACGACTAATGCTGCAGGCCAGTCTGCCTGCCGTGACAGCAGCTAAGGGCACAAGCGTTAGCTCAGACGGCCAGTTCCGATCCCTTCACCACTCGCAGGCTTGGCCTTTGACAAGCTGCTTAGCTCTTCTGAACCTCAGCAGTCTCATCTGCAACATTCTCAACGGGCTGCCAAAAAAAATTAAGTAAATACTATCTAGAGAACATGCTTAGAACAACAGAGGTTGCTTTTATTTTTCTTCACCACATATGTTCCTAAACTGAAAAATGAAGGTCATATGCAGTGAAATACAACTAGCATTTAAGCCACAGCTTCAAAGGAATAGGGGACAGAAAATCTGTTACACTGAGTGATTAGAACTTAAATGTGCTCAATCCCGTGAATCCGGAATCTTATATATCCTTAATACAAAATGCAATTACTTTCCAAAGTCAAATTTTCTGGAAATAAAATTAAGCACCACAGTAAATTAATTATTCTTTGCAGGGGCTAATGTTGCAGATGTACTGGATATCTGATTTTCTTTGATGAACCATTCATTCCCTATTACATTTGATCTGTGGGTGGGCTCATCGGCCAAGTCTGGCCAATCAGCATTTCCTAACACCTATACAGATATATAAGTCCATCCAACCAGAGCCAACCCTGGATTTTTTTGTGGAATTCTTAGGGAAAGGAAGCACTCTGTCTGCTAGATGTAGGCCCGGAGCTGCTGGCAGTCTTCTTGCCACCACGAGAGATGGAGCCATCACAGAGAGAAGAGCAGAGAAATAGAGAGAGATCAAAAATCAGTGATCTTGTTTGAGTTCCTGGATCCAGCTGTACTTGTACAGTCTGTGAGCCAATAAATTCCTTTATTTGCTTAAGTCAGTTTGAGATAGGTTTCTTATTGCTTGTAATCAAAATATTCTCATCAGTAAAATAGGCAATGTGGTCCCTGACCTGTGTGGCTCATTGGTTGGGCACCATCCCACAAAGCGAAAGGTCACCAGTTCGATTCCTGACCAGGGCACATGCCTGAGTTGTGGGTTCAGTCCCCACATGAGCACACACAAGTGGCAACCAGTCAATGGTCCTCTCTCACACTTACGTTTCCCTCCCTTTCTCTCTCCCCTTCTCTCTAAAAATAATACATAAAATTGTTTTAAAAATAGGCAATATGGTTTATTTGGAAAAACAGAATTCTAACCACCAGATTGTTCATCCAAATCATTACAATGACAAGCAAAGAAAGCAGCTAGATCTCAAGGAGCTCAGTCTTCATTATCTTGCGGCAATCGATTTTGGTGAAGGGTTTCCTTTCCAGCCCTGTGCATTTGACCTGCTACTTGAGACCCTGCAAACTTTTCTACCAAGCTACTCCCATCTCAGGAGAGCTTCATCCCTTAAGCTTAGGAATCATCACGATGAAGATAATGAACATATTCATCACCCACAAAAACTTCCTCATGCCCCTTTGTAATCCTTGCCTTTCACCATTTTGTCCCCTGCCCCCAAGTGACCCCTGATGTGCTTTCTGTGGCTATAGATTAGTTTCCATTTTCTGGTATATTATGTAAATGGAATCACACAATATGGACTCCTTTTGTTTTGGTCTTGCTTCTTCACTCAGCATAATTGTTTTGAAATTCAAGCATAATGTAGTATCAAATTAGTTCATTTTTCAAATATTGCCAAATAGTGAATATTTCATTGTAGCAAAGTTTGTTTATTCATTCATCTGTTGATGGACATTTGAATTGTTTCCAGTTTGAGGCTAGTAAAAATAAAGCTGCTATTTTTAAAAGAGAAAGAATGGAAACAAAGGAACAGCACAAACAGAGGAAAAGGTCAGCCACAGTAGTAATTTGTGTAGAAGTCTTTGCATGAACACCTGCTTTCCCTTCTCTCAGAATGAACGCATAGGAGTGAAATAGCTGGGTCATATGGTAGATGTACATTTAACCTTTTAAGAAACTCTTCAGCCCTGGCTGCTGTAGCTCAGTGGATTGAGCACGGGCTACGAACCAAAGGGTTGCCAGTTTGATTCCCAGTCAGGGGGTTGTGGGCCAGGCCCCCAGTGGGGGCCACATGAGAGGCAACCACACATTGATGTTTCCCTCTCTCCCTAAAAATAAATAAAAGAAAAAAGCCCTGGCTAGTGGTGTGGCTCAGTGGATTGAGCACTGACCTGTGAACCAAAGAGTTGCGGGTTCAATTCCCAATCAGGACACATGCTTGGGTTGCGGGCCAGGTCCCTAGTTGGGGGCACATGAGGGGCAACCACACATTAATGTTTCTCTCCCTCTCTTCCTCCTTTCCCCTCTGTCTAAAAGTAACATATAAAATATATGTAAAATGTTAATGCTCCAAGAAAGATGGACCCTATTTGGCCTGTGGCTTTGTATGGATTCCTTGGCATCTCTTCCACCCTAGGCTGTGCAAACTCCCATTTGAGGATCTCAGAGGAAATGAGCGTTTACAGAGACCTTGGAGGTCACCTAGAAGTGCCCTTGGTTTTACAGATGTGAAAACTGAGAACCCAGATCACACGCCGATAAGTGACAGAGCCAGCTGAAAAATAAGAAATGCTATTTTTGTGCTGCTGAGGGGTTTGCACCAAACCCCGACTGCCTCCCTCCCTCTTGGAGATCTGGCTTCCTGGACATAAATGCCTCTCTGTCTCAGGACCCCAGGAAAGCGGAGCAACGCACCTTCCCCAAGGACTGACTTGAGAGTTTAACCAAGGGATAGAAATGCCTCAAAGTCAACAAAAGAGGGCGACTGAGGACAGAAAAGCCCACCTACACGAAGGATTTCTAACCACTGGCCGGGCAGCCACTGGGGAGAGGATGCTTAGGAAGAGTTTTCACAACGAGACACTGGTCAGCAATTCCTGGTCTCAGGACGGAGTGTGGTTGTTGTTACAAATAGAAAACAGGTGCACTTACAGGCCTGGTCGAGTGACACTAATGAGCAGCATCGCGTCTTTTAACTCCTGACAGTTGTAGCAGCTCCTTTCCCCCAACCACTGGGCTTCAGGATCTGATTTATCACGTGAAGTGGGGTTTCCTAGTATTCTTGGAAGTATATGTGCCCTCTTATCTGCATTTCACTTTCTGTGACTTTTGCTACACATGGTCAACCACATTCCAAAACTATTAAATGGAAAATTCCAGAAGTAAACAATTCATCAGTTGTAAATTGCATGCCGTTCTGGGCAGTGCCCGCTCTGTCCCTCCTTCTGTCCAGGGTATCAACAATGTATGCGCCTTCCTCACTAATCACTTTGTAGAAGTCTCGGTATCAGATTGACTGTCATGCTTTTATATTGATTCCTGGAGGACTGCAGTGCTGGGCAACTGCACTCTGAAAGTGTTTTCATTTTTCTCAAGTTTAAGGACCCCTTATTTTACTTACTGATGGCCCCAGAGCACAAGGGTAGTGCTGCTGGGAATTCAGACATGCCAAAGAGAAGCTGTAAGGTGCTTCCTTTAAGTGCAAAGGTGAGTACAGCACAGTAAGAATTTTTGAGAGACCACATTCACATAGCTTCAATTATAGTATACTATAATAATTGTTCTGTTTATTATTAGTTGTTGTTAATCCCTTCCTATGCCTAATTTATACATTAAACCATCATGGTCATGCACGTACAGGGAAAAGCATATGTAGGGTCATACACACACAAGGCTCAGCAGTATCCACCATTTCAGGCATCCACTGGGGGTCTTGGAACGGATCCCCTGCAGACACGGGAGCACTGCTGTATTTTACAGAGGAACAAACGGGGGCCCAGGAAGGTTAAACAACTCTGCAGAGGTCACACGCTTGCCCAGACTTTGTCCAGCTGCCTTAATAAGCACACTGCAGGCGCCTCCAATCAACCCTGTTGATTGCTCCCTCCACCTGATTTACCGACACGGCTGTGAAAGTTTGACAGCCTGATGGGCAGAACTGCTGAGCATGCTGGAGGCCGGGGAGTGGAGGCAGGCCCGGCCTCCTGGTGGGCTCTGAGTCACACAGGTCAGCCCGGGCTGGTCCGCGCAGCCTGTCACCCTCAGCTGTCTCTCTATGTTGCACAGCAGAGCTGGGCTCAGAGATGGGAACTGCGATTTACAAGCTCTCGGGCAAAATCAACTTCCAGGTGAAGAAAACTCACATTCCCGGTAGGTCACCCTGGCTTCTGACAGTCTGCTGGCGACAGGGCAGACGCAGTGAGGATGAGAGCCTCCCTGTTGGTTCAATTGTCCGTGCCTTTGATGTGATAGAAAGACCCAGCTGGCCCTCAGGGCTGGGGCGAATGCTTCAGCTGGGCCTGCTGTTTTCGTTTCTTGTCAGCTGAGTTCATTTAGAAGCCAGTTCACAAGGAAGCCTTATTTCTTTTAGGCAAGCGTGCTTTCAAATTTTGCATGAGTTAAACAAAGGATGGAGACCACAGAGCCCTGCAGCTCTTTTCTGGTACAGGACAGCTCGGTAGGTTGAATTTTCCGTAACAGATGGAACATTAGCTCCAGCATGATTTTGGGCAGTTATAAATATCAAAGACATGTGTTTTTCGGTTCAGATTCTTCCCAAAAGGATTCAAGGACTTCCAGCCTTTAGTCTCTGGCTCCCAAGTCTGTCTTGAGAAGCAACAGAAAATGCACTAAGACTTGGCCTGCTGAAAGAATTGTGGGTGGTGACCAGGCACAGCAACACACCTGTAAATGCAGGGGAGGGCCTGGGGTTTCCGATAGCTTCAAAAAGTGGTTAGATCTTATCAACAAGATGTAGATGAAGATTTAACAGAAGTTAAATATTAAGTAAAAGAGGGGGAGCTCCACTTTTCTCTTGCCAGTGACTGATAGATTACCCATCCCAAGCCCAAAGACCTCTGCAACCTAGGGGGTAAGAAGGAGGTGGCTCATGGGGGAGGGAGGGGTGGCGTGTGTGTGTGTGTGTGTGTGTGTGTGTGTGTGTGTGTGTGTGTGTAGAGTAAGAGCTGGAATGGATTGAAATTCTACCTGGATTTAAGCCATGACCTGTCTTGTTTCTTGGCATGAGCAGCAAGATGCCTGCCTTCACGCTAAGCTATGGGAAATGCCAGAGCAGCTCAGTTGCCACAGCACTATCTTACTTCTATTATCTAGAGGCTTTATTTTTTAAAAAACAACAATAAGTAGTTTTATTTCTAGAATAGTTTGCCTGGTAGTAAGGCAAAGCATTACTATATTTCACCATATCTGAATCTAATGTCATATTTCATGTACCATGCATCAGTTACACCATGACACGGCAGTCGTCGGAAGATACATGCCCATTTCAGAGATGTTTGGATGTAAAAAAAGAGAAGTGTCTTTAGTATAGGTGAAATTTAGTATATAGCCTTCCAAAATTCCTTTCAGTCTTGTGATTCAGTGCTTCCTCGTAAGAGTATTCCCATACCATTAGAACTGCATTTACGATAAGGGAGTAAAACCTTCCCGATGCTTTTCCATTTTTCACGTACGCTTTTAACAGAAGGAAAGAGTGGCCCTGCTAGGGCTTGGCATTGTAGATGGAGATTTAAATCAATTATGAATGAGAAACACAAATGCATCAAAGAGAAAATGTTTTCTAATGTCGATGGTGAATTAATTCCCTCTTAGAATAGCGCTGACCAGTACACAGCTCTCCAATTCAATTTGCCTGTGAAGTTCATCACCACAGAGGCACAGGTAATAAAAGTGTCCATCTAGTTCCAGATAAGAAGGGAGAGCTGTGGAGCTTTCTTTTCTTTTTTTTGTAACTGAAACATGAAACAACTTTATTCTCTGTAAATACTTTTTCAAATAAATTGTACTGCTAAAATAAGATTGAAAAAGTAAATATAAAGAGCTGGGCATTTTGATGAGGGAGTTTAGAACATTAAAATGCATAGATTTTATAACCCTCAAAGCCTTTTTTTTTTAGAAATCCCATTGGTGACATTATTTTGCAGATGTTTAATTTAGGATGTGGACTTCCTAATCTATAACGTTTCAAGTAGCAAATAAGCATTTCCAGACATTCTCAAAGAGTAATTATGTCAAAGTCACCTAACTCTCCGGAGTTCTCTGTTGCTATGCAACACGGGGCTGTGGGGGACCCACGAGAGGCCAATCCTCCCCATGGTGAGGTGCAGGGGGTGTGCAGATGTAGGTTCCCGAGGCCATTACTGTGTAGCTGCTGAGTGCCCTCCAGCACCAGCGGCATTTCATAGGAGTTCAGAGTTTTAAAAGCACAGGAGTGGGATGTTTGAGGACTGAAGATTTGTCTATTCTTGGCTGAGTGCGTATGGGATTTAGCGTTTGCTCCCCATTTGATGTCTTTCACCTGCCCTTGTTTATTGAAAGAGTCTTGAGCTTTTAAGAAAAAGGTAAAATACGGTGCATAATCTTGAAAGAGGAAAAATATAGAATAATAAATTTGACTACATCCCATTCTATTATGAATTAAATAGGAGTTCTGTAGGATTTCAGTTCCAATTCCATGGTGGGGCCGACATGAACCGAAGGTGAGAAGACAGGCGAGGAATGCAGTGCCCCTTTTCCTCTCAATACCACGCCTCTATTTTACTGAATAATCCCACATGCAGTTGGTGCTCACATCTAAGCTCTTTGTAGGCAGGACCTAGTCCCGTCCTCCCTTGACTCCCCCACTGCCTCCCCCACAGCCAGGCAGAATGTGGTTCAACTTCCGGAAGGACAGGCCTACCCTCTACGTCCCCACTCCCTGTCTCTCATTTACTTCAGCACAATCTCTCTTTCCTTCAACTTCCTAATGACCGAATCCCGGTACTCTGTTCTGTACTTGTCAACTTGACCTCTCGGTGACTCAGGACAGAGCCGAATGACTGTTCCCTGGGAACCTTCTCCCGTCCTGACTTCCTTCCCCACACCCTCGCTCACTCCCCACCTTGCCTCTCTGAATTCTACTTCTCACCCTCCTCCAGCGCTCACCTTCCTCTGAGCACCCCGGGTTTTCTACATCAGCGGTCCCTCCTTGTCCTGCCTCTTACTGTAATAGGAGTGGCTGCCACTCGATCTGAGTTCCTATTCTAGAACATTCCAGGATGTAACATGTTGCATCATTTATGGCTCGCAGGAGCTCTGAGAGGTTCCATTATCCCCTCTGCTCACAGATGGTAACTTGAGGTTCCGAGTGGGTTAGTAACTTGTGCAAAGCCTCACAGCTAGTGAGAGGAGGGGGCAGAATTCAAGTTCAGATGGTCTGATGAACAAATCATCCTCTTTTCCGTATGCCACTCTCTCTCAGACTCTCTCTCTCTCTCTCTCTCTCTCAGTCACATTCAGGTCTTCCTGTACAACCTAAAAGGCTTCATGACTCTCACTCTGTACCCCATCTCAGCTCTGCCCCCTGAACTCCAGGCTCACATCCCCAATTACCTACTGGACATCCTCTCTCACATGTCCACTGGCACCTGAATTGCAAACCACCCAGAGCTCAGTATTCATCTTTTCTGCCGGTGTTCTTACCTTAGGAAAGGACCTGGGAGTCCTCTTGGAGTCCTCTGCCCCCAGATCCAAATCCTGACAATGCTAGTTGTATTTGTCTGCTCAGGCTGCCATAACTAAACACCACAGACTGGGTGGCTTAAAAAACAGACATTTATTTTCTCCCTGTTCTGGAGATGAAGAGTCCAAGGTCAGGGTGTCAGCAGGGCTGCTTTCTTTTGAGGGCTCTCTCATTGGCTTGTAGATGGCCGCCTTCTCCCAGTGTCCTCACGTGGCTGCCCCTTGGTCTGTGTGTTGTCTTTGTCCTCATAACCTCTTCTAACAAGGATGACAGTCATATTAGATTAGGGCCCACCCATATGAACTCGTTTTATTGTACTTGCTGCTTTAAAGGCACTGTCTCCCAATACAGCCATTCTGAGATACTGGGGGTTAGGACTTCAAGATATGAATTTGAGGGGACTAAATTCACCTCGTAACTTGAGCTTTTAGATGTCTCTAAAATTTGACTTTCCATCTTCACCCGCATACATTGGAGGCACATGTTGAATACAGTGGTACCTCGTTAATTCGTTCCGGAACTCAAGGCAAGTGCCGAAACTGACATGTACAGAAAATGCTGAAACATTTCCCCTGGGGAGGCAGTGTCATGACTCGGACAGCACGTTCTAGCGAGCACTAAGAGTCCCAAGTAAGTGATGAAGCACTTTTTTCTCCTCAAAATGCGACGAGCAGAGGGTTTGATGAGTTCTGAAGCCAACGAGTACCGAGGCATGTCTGTGTTTTTTCTTTATTGACAGCAATGTGGGTCCCAAAATGTTTAGGGACTTTGCTGTAGAGATTATATCGATTGTTAGTGAAGCAGATGAAACGCGTTTTTAACTCACCTTTCTGGAATCTCACCCACTCACCATCATCACAAGATGACGATGACAACATGGACTGTTTTGTCCAGGGCTAGAATGAGAACCTCCTCTACAGCCCCCACTCTAACTTTCCTCCAGGGTTCTTCTTGCCCAGACATCTCTTTAATTGCTGAAGTTATTTCACAAATAAGACTCCTTAAATATTTCATAATCTAAGGTCCCCCTTGAATGCGTTCCATTACTAGACTACTATTTACAGAACTGTTCACTAGTGAATAGAGTTGAAGTTTTTGTCTATGTGTTGTAATGTGGCTGTCAAAAATATTGCCCTGGCTGGTGTGGCTCAATGATTTGAGCACTGGACTGCGAAGCAAAGGGTGGTCAGTTCGATTCCCAGTCAGGGCACATACCTGGGCTACAGGCCAGGTCCCCAGTAGGGGGTATGTGAGAGGCGAACACACATTGATGTTTCTCTCCCTCTCTTTCTCCCTCCCTTCCCCTCTCTCTAAAAATAAATAAATAAAATCTTTAATAAATGTATTTACAACCCTGGCTGAGTAACTCAGCTGGTTAGTGTTGTCCCAATATGCCAAGGTTGCAGGTTTAATCCCTGGTCAGGGCACATACAAGAATCAACTAATGAATCCATGAATAAGTGGAACAACAATTGATGTTTTTCTTTCTCTTTTCTCTCCTTTCCTCTCTAAAATCAATAAATAAAACTTAAAAAATTTACATAGTTTGGCAGTTCCTCAAAAAGTCAAACATAGAGTTGCCATATGACCCAGCAATTCCACTCCTGGGCATGGAAACAACCCACTATCTACCAGCTGATGAGTGAATAAGCAAAATGGGGCACTTTCAGGCAATGGAATGTTATTCAACAACAAGGAGGAATGAAACTCTGACACATGCTAGAACAAGGATGAGCCTTGAAAATATTTTGCTGAATGAAAGAAGCCAGACACAAAAGGCCACACATATTGTATGGTTCCACTGATGTGAAATGTCCAAAACAGGCAAATCCACAGAGACAGAAAATATTGATACATCAGTGGTAGCCAGGAGACAGAAGAAGAAGAAAATGGGGGTGACTGCTAATAGGTCAGGGATCTACTCTTGGGGTCATGGAAATGTTCTGGAATTCACTGGTGGTGATGGTTGCACAACATTATGAATCTTCTCAAAAGCACTGAATTTTACTCTTTAAAATGATGAATTTTATGTGAATTTTATCTCAATTAGAAAATTGCAAAAAGAAATTTGCAGTAGCCTAATATCCTGTCTTTTTAAAAATATTTACTTATTTATTTCTAGTGAGAAAGAAAGGCAGGGAGAAAGAGAGGGAAAGAAGCATCGATCGTGTGCCCTGACCAGGAACCAAATCAGTGACCCTGGGCTTTGCAGGACGATGCCCGACCAACTGAGCCATGCCGGCCAGGGTCTGATTTCCTGTCATTGTGAAATCTACTCCCTGACTTTATGTTTACATTTCAGAGAAAGCCAGGGCAGTCTGGATTTCAAGCGCTCAGAATATTATTGTGAACAAGTGGGCCTTTCAAAAACTCATTTTTATTACCCCAGGCCAGAAGCTGGCTTTTTGGTTTGGGGACTTAAACCTCCGTCTACCTGTCACATGGAGAGAGACCCATATAACATCTGACCAGGAACCTCTTGTGCCTTCTCTTTCAGAGGGGAAATACATATGCCATTCCTACTGCCGAGACCTGGTACATCTGGATTATCCACAAAACGGAAAACTACCAACCTGCCTGCCCACGTGTGAAGTAAGGCTTTCAAGCCGAAAGTACACTCAGGTAGGCACTACTGGGTGCTTGCAGACCTCGGGTTTCAGGTGCTGCCCTCACTCACGTGCCCGTAGATTGGTGTTCTCACCTTCATGGTTTACCTGTGTACCTTCCTAGGGTCATGTTCTTCCTCGATCATTACTCCGTTCCTCGGGGCCAGTCACACTGGAGCTCAACTATGCTGTGGGTTGTGACTTTGTAAATAACACAGTGGAATGCACTGATGGTTAACCTGACAGATTTGGGATAAAATGCGAGCCTTTAATCTGCGTAACTACATGTCCCCGTTCGGGATGTGGTCTTGTTGACAGGCGTGTTCACTGCTGCTGAAAATCGAATGTGAAATGTGAATGTGTGTGGTCCTTTCTTCGTCTGGTAAAGAACCTCAGCATGAACACCCTGCTAGGGAATCCATCCATTTTTTCACTGGTTCCTTTAAGTAAGGACCTCCAACTAGTAGGTTGTTATTGACTTCCAATATGTCCTCAGCCTGGTTTCTGGTAGCATGCCCATCTTCACTGTTTTCCCTGGTTTGCTGAAGTTCTCAGAAAGAAAGGGGTACCAATGGTGGTGATGCCTACTCCTCTGCAAATCTGACTAATTCTAGCATCTTCTCTCCTGGCATATCAAGAGTTTTCTTTAAAAGTCTGTTGTTTTTCCCCCCAAAGGTTGGGGACACTGGTATCAAATGATCTTGGTGTCTTGTCAATTTCTGGGAGCTCACTGGCATGTCCGAACGGTATTCCTGAAGTTAGGGGCAATATTCATCTTTCCTTCGTATGTGAATGAAACTGATACCCAATTTGCTTCCAAGAGGCTGTTTTCCCCACTGCTTCCTGACCAACGCCGAGTACGAAAGGCCAGACCCATGGTTTTGCCTGCTTGTTTTTCCCCCCTAACAAAGCTAACTCTTTATCGGGGCAGCAATAGCTGTTGTAAAGAGTTTGTTCAGCGTGTGCTTCACATCTGCTGGATTTCCATTCGACTTAACTGCGCTGGGCAGGGGCACGGGAAGAGAACAGGAATCGGTAAAAGGCATAAAGAATAGCGCATGTGGCCAGCCAATGGCTTCATTTTGAATAGTAACTGATGTGAATTTTTCAACTGTAGCCTGTTGCAGTTCCTGCAAAGCTGTACCAGCCTTACAGCTAACTTAGAAAATGCCTTCATCTCAGGATGAAAAGCTTGGAGTGACTCTGGAGCGAGCAGAGAAGATAATAAAAGTATTATGAGATATTCTAGGGAGAACAGATATATGCTTGTTTGGCTTGAACAAATGTAGAGTTCATGTGTAAGGTTTACACAGGTACTTCAGGAAGGTTCTCAAAAGGTGCCTGAACTACCAATACTTGAATGATTTACATTTTTATACAGATTTTTTAAAGTAATACTGAGCTCTCCCATGTGACTTAAAGTTTTTGTAAATGATAAAGCAATTTGATATTTAATTTCTTTTAGTTCCATTATTTCTAAATTATACAATTACAGATTTTTAAAAAGATTTTATTTACTTTTAGAGAGAGGGGAAGGAGGGAGAAAGAGGAGAGAAACATCAATACGTGGTTGCCTCTTGCACACCCCCAACTGGGGACCTGGCCCACAACCCAGGTATGTGCCCTGACTGGGAATCGAACCAGCGACCTTTCAGTTTGCAGGCTGGTGCTCAATCCACTGAGCCACAGATTTAGAAGTTAATGTTTTGAGGAGCTCCAGATTTGGTTTGCTAGACAGAGACATGCAGAACATGTAAAAAAAAAAAAAAAAATAGCATTCCCAACAGGCTGAGTGTATAATTCTTCTATGTTAAGTTGAGAATGTCCTTGCCCTGCCCGGGCTACTTGGTTGGAGCTCCCTCTTTACACCAAAAGGTTGCAAGTTCGATCCCTGGTCAGGGCCCATTGGGGAGGCAACCGATCTATATTTCTCTCTCTGTCTCTGTCTCTCTCCTTCCCTCTCTCCTTTCCTCTTTCTCTAAAATCAATAAAACATATCCTCAAATGAGGATTTAAAATTTTTTTTTAAATGTCCTCCACTGGGAATGCCACCCTAGCATATCATTTCCTGTGTGTCCACTGGGGGGTAACGATAGGTACCTCACAGGGAGGGATGAGAATTAAATTCGACCTTGAACACTCCCTTTTCATGAGGCGTACAGTGTCGTAATCGATCTGTTCTTGTGAACTGGGATTTGATGCTGTGCTTTTCTGTTCTTGGCTTTGAAGGTAGTAAATGATAAATGCAATGGTTCTAACACCGTTGATAGGATTCAGAGTCCTGGCAATGTCTCCAAGGTTATTGACCTTTTGGAAGTGTGTATCAGCTGACTGAATATGTTACAAGAGCTCTCTGCATGATTATAACCCCCAAGGCCGCTGGCTTCGGCCACCGATAGAAGGACAAACTGCAGAATGATTCCAGTTCAGGGGGACACCGTGAACAGAATAGTTCAAAGCGAATTTCCTAGAAGCTGCGGAATTTGGCCAAGAACCCAGGGAACAGTTCTCTCACGTTGGTTTTGCTTCTGCGATTTGATATAATGAGGGCTTTGAGAGATCGCTGGAAAGCACTTTTCAACTATAAGATGTATTTTAAAATATATCCAGTTATTTATCAACTTTACAGTTTGATGAAACCTGGTACTTAGTTTCTAAATATAACACAATGAAGATTGCAAAACTCAAATCTGACCGACTTTTCAAATCAAAAGCTTTCATAGTGTATATATACTTGTGATTAAGAAAGTAAAGCATAATTATTATAGAAGTTTGGGAGAATGTAAAAATGTTTAAGGAAAGCATTAAAATCGCCTACAGTCCACTACTAGAGATAATCACTCTTCATATTTTATGTCTTTCATTTTTTTCAGTGTCCGTTATCTACACGTATGTCTTTGTGAAATTGAGATCATTAGGTAGATACCTAGATACACAGACAGAGATCTGTCTTCACTCTTCATTACGATGTGGTGGTTCTCCTCGTCACTGCATGTTCTTTGAAAACACGACCCCTAAGCTATAATAATTCATCCCATGGGTATTTCCTGCTGGATTTACCAATTTTGTTTCTTTTGGTGCTCTTTCTTACTGTTATAAATGAAACTGCAATAACATTTTGTATGAACATCTTTTCCCCACATGCCTGCTTATTTCCTTAGTACAGACAAATTCCTGAAGGAGGATTACTTGGTCAAGAGCTTTAATGGCTCTTAATACATACTGTCAAATCCTTTCACAGAAAATTTGTACCAATTTGCACTCTCCCCAGCAGTCCCTGAGCAGGCTTATCCTAAGCAGTATAACTTCTATAGCCTTCTGCATAATATATTCCATAATATATTTTAAAATTCCTTTTTTTTTAAATGCTTAATCCCTTAAGGTTTGGTAGGTGAGGTGGGAAAATGACTGAATAGTTTGGTCTATCCCAATTTTATTTATTTATTTATTTATTTATTTATTTATTTATTTATTTGAAGATTTTATTTCTTTATTTTTAGACAGAGGGAAGGGAGGGAGAAAGAGAGAGAAACATCAGTGTGTGGTTGCCTCTTGTGCACCCCCAGCTGGGGACCTGGCCCTCAACCCAGAGCATGTGCCCAGACTGGGAGTCGATCCAGTGACCCTTTCTTTGGTTTGCAGTCTGGCACTCCATCCACTGAGCCATACCAGCCAGGGCTATTCCAATTTTTGAAAAATATAATTATTGAAGTTTAGGACTCAGAGACAGTGGTGATTTTCTGACCCCACCTTCCCCCAGTCTGGTCTTTCTCAGAAGGGGTTCTGCAGAGATTATGGGCTTCACAGTCCACGGTCCTCTCGGGACTCTGAGAGCAGGTCTTTTTCTGAAGCAAGGAAAGACACAGCAGGTGTGTGTGAACTAGCCGTGAAGGGGAGCCTTGTACAAAGCCTGCCACCACCTGTTTCTGATTGAGGTGAGGGCAGGATCCAAGGGTGAAAGCTGTTAGAAGAGAGAGAGAAAATTGGGAAAACAGCCCCCAATTATTAAAATCTCTGAGGGGTTTGACTACGTGTGAGGAGCCGTTGTTCCTCCCGCAGCTCCAGGCCCCACAAGCCACAGTCACACTCAGAGTCGTCATGTGTTCTGTTTCCCTTGTGTTAGCACTTTCCAAAACACACACTCAGATTCTTCACTGCTCCCCATACAGCAGCAATGATTAGGTTCAACCACATGAATTTTCCATTTTTGTGGGCAAGAAATGGTAAACACCGGCTGATTTTTATAAGGATCAAACATAGTTAGGGAATTATTCTTAATCAGACAAGCTAATGTTAATGTTTTCTGATGAGAACACCTGTAGCATGGGCTCTTCTCCTGTGGGGGGCCGGCCGGCCGGGTGGTCAAAGCAAGGCACAGGCTTCTCTTCCCAGCGCAGGGAGGCTGGGCGGGGAGAGCTGGGCCGTCAGGGTCGTTGGTTTTGTTTGTGTCAGGAAAGCCACCAGAGGGTGCTCTAGCACCACCTACCGTGTATGTGCACGTCAGCCCGGAATCCCATTTAAAAAAGAACAGTACTCATAGACAAACAAGAGAATGGTCATTGCCAGGATGGAGGGAGGCAGAGAGGGTAAAGGGGGGTTACGTGGTGATAGAAAGAGACCTGGGGAGGTGAACACACAATACAGTGTACAGATGATGTGTTGTAGAACTCTGCACCTGACCCCTATGTAATTTTATCAACCAGTGTCAGCCCATAAATTCATTAAAACTGTTTTACTATTAAACAACAGTAACTAAACATCTAAAGGTTGTTAGTATTTATTGAGCACTTATTGGACAGAACTATGGCTTAGACATATAACCATACCATTATTTTTTATTGTTGATATTAATTAAGCTTCTGTGTGCTTGCCACATGTTCCATTTCACAATTCAATCAGCGAGATGTTATTTTCCAGTGTTACAGATGAGGAGATTTGAGGCTTGCAGAGGTTAAATGATTTTGCAAATGAGGAAAATAAAATATTTTGTTTACAGGCTCAGTCCTTCATTAAAGTGCTCTTTCCTGCCCTTCCCTCTTTTTTCCCCTTTTCCTACTAGGAATTGAAAGATATAGAAGATATAGTCTTGCTTAAAAAGAAAAAGAGCTAAAGCTGATGTGCATACAGTCAGTAAAGTTTCCTGCCTGCCTGATGCTCAGGCAACACAGAGTCCTGCCACCGCCCACCCCCCAACCCCCCCCCCCCCCCAGCCCTGCTCCTGCACATTTCTCAGTCTGCTATGACTCCTTCCCCCCTTCAAGCTTGCCCTGGATGAAAACTGGTCTCAGGTCCACCTGTATTCAAATTCAGAGGGGTGGGGGAAGGCAGGAGGAGAGTGTTAGGAATCCGCATAAACCCTCAAAGATGGCAGCTGTACTTCTAGCACTTCACAGTATACTCGCAAACTGCCTGCACACAGCAAGAGCAAGGAGACACAGGCACATGGCCCTGCTAGCTGGGTGGCCTTAGTTAAGTCATTTAACCTCATCCACAAAGTGCATGTAACAAATGCAGTATCTTATTCGTAGGCTTATTGCGGATTTAATTAGACAATTCATAGAAAAGTACTGAGCCCAGTGCTCGGCAGGAAACCATTCATTGTGTTGGCTCTATGGCAACATTCTTAAATTCTCCCAACCATCATATACGGCAGGCATTTAGCACAGAATCTGCTCCGATCATGATGTGCTGAGTGCTCCAGAACAGGCAACCCGAGTTCCCAAGAGGCCAAGAGACATGCTAAAGGCCCACATCTAGTATTACAATTACAAAATATTTTCAGAGATGTTTTCAGTTTTTTGGCAGGTGAGCTATAAGATATTATTTTCAACTAGATTGCTAGATGCATGCAGCACTGTAAGCCAGCCTCACACAAGTGCTCAAGGCCTTCCAACAGCCGTCAGAAACCAGCTGGTGCCGGTGGTCACTCAGGGAATCAACAACATTGTCACACCCTCCTCTCACCCCCAAATTTAAGAAGTGCAGCGGTCTCAGCATGGCTAGGGTTACTGGCTTACACAGGATGCTTCCCTGCAGTTTTAGCCCTTGGTGCGGTCTCTGATCCCAGGAACAAAACAGAGCATATCCCCATTCTCTGCTCAAACTCCTGGCCATCTCCCTCCTTTCTGGTTTTCTCCTAAAATGTGATGAAAACAGGTTGAAGATCTGGTGCAAAGCCTTTCTTAAGTAGAAAGTGCAGGCAAATATAAAAGAGAAGTGAGCAGATTCCAGGAGGTGTCATGACCAAGGAAATGTTAAGAGTAGCAAATAGACTGGCAGCGCCTTTAAAAACATCCCCAAGAGATGCCTGGTCCAGCCTCCAGCTCTCAACCAATGAGACTCAGCCAGAGTTTATTGCATCTTCCCTCTGTGGGGGGCACTGAGGATTCCTACCCATCCCTGACTGCAAGGAGCCCATAGTCCGGGGAGCAGCCTTATGCACAGTAACCACCCCATCCCTGGCCCCATGTCACTCTTTCTCACATAGCCCTGCTTTGGTGACATGAAGGCACTTCATTCGGGAAATATTCATTGAATGCCAATCATGTGAACAAAATGGACCAAAATCCCTGCCTTTGTGGAGCTCCTATACTGGTGGGAAAAAGCAGACCATAAACCAGAAACTTACACAGTATAATAAATGGCGAATTCTTTGGGGGAAAAAAGTCTAAAAACGTAAGGTAATCTGGATTGCCGAGGGGTTGTGGGTTTCAAAATTCTTAGTGTGGTCAGGGAAGGTCCCATTGAGAAGGTGACATCGGAGACGGACTTGAAGAAGGTGGGGAGTGAGCCATACAGGTAACTGGGGAAGGAGCATTCAGGACAGATCACCAGCGGGGGCGAGGCCCCCAGACAGGAGCATGCCTGGCACGCTGGAAGCCAGCATGACTGTGCAGACTGAGTGAGGAGAGGAGGGAAGACCTGTGGCTGATTGTGATGGCCCGCTATACAGGTTTTGACTTTGAGTGAAATGGAGATGCATCACTTGGTTTTGAACAGAGAGTGACATGTTCTAACTTCTCTTTTAAAAACATCACTGGGGTTACTGGGTTGAGAATAGACTGCTGGGAGGCGGGGTAGCATCAAGGAGACCCAGGGACAGGTTACTGTAGGGACCCAAACAGGGGATTCTGGGGGCTCAGACTAGAGAGACAGCAGCGGAGGAGTAGTCGGACTCGGGCTATCTTTTGAAGATATGCTGACACTGATAAGCAACGGGAAAGACAGAATTTCCACCATTTGAGATGGCGAAGGCTGAAGGCGAAGCAGAGCTGGCGGGAGGAGATGACCACAGCTCTGCACGCGCTGACTTTGAGATGTTTGTTAGACCCACAAAATGAGACGTAAGTAGTGGAGTAGAAGCGCCCATCTCCTCGCACTAGACTATGCGCTCTGATAGAAGAGCTGCTGCTTCTTCGCCACTGTACTCAGTGTGTGGCATGCAGCAAAGACTCAGTCAGTATTTGTTGGATGAATGAATCATACACTTTGATATAATACCATGTATTTAAAAACTGGAAGAGTCTGGCCCTTCAAATTCCAAACGAGACATTTATACCCCGTAAGGACGTCTTTGATGGGACTCTATCTTTGTTGTGCCAGCCAAGGTCTCCCTCTTAGAGTAGATTAATGACACTCCAGGGTTCATTTCTGTGTTAGTTTGAATCCTCAAAGAGGCAGAAGCCAAGGCTGAATTAGACAGGCAAGAGATTTACTACAGGACCATCTGGGAAGGGTGAAGGGGAGGGAGCCAGGCAGCAACGCAGACCAGACACCTGCAGAGGAAGGGGAGGAGAGAGATTGTTAGGAAGAGCGTGATGCTGTGGCACAGTGTTGTGGGCAGTCCCTGAGTGCATTAATAAAATGGACTAAAAAAAAACAAATCCTGCCATTTGTGACAACATGGGCGAACCTGGAGGACTAGTAAAATGAGTCAGACGCAGAAGGGCAAATAGTACATGATACCATTTATATGAGGAATGTAAAACAGTCAAACTCATGGAGGCAGAGCATGGAATGGTGACTGCAATGGCCTGGAAGGGAGGGGAAATGGGGTGGTGTTAGCCAAAAAGCATCATGTTTCATCTACATAAGATAAATGCATCCTAGAATCTGCTGTACCACACAGTGGCTATTGGTTATAATACTGTATTATACACTTAAAATTTGCTAAAAGGATATATTTTAAGTGTTCTTATCACAAAATAATGATGATGATGATGATGGTAAAAAAAGGTGGGAGGAAACTTTTAGAAGTGATGGATCTATTGATGCATAGATGGATATGTTTATGGTGATGCTTTTATGCGTAGATGCTTATCCCCAATTTCTTTTTTTTTTTTTTTTAGTTTTATTTGTATACTTTTAGAGAGAGGGGAAGGGAGGGAGAAAGAGACAGAGAGAGAAATATCAATGTGTGATTGCCTCTCACACAAGCCCCCAATGGGGGGCCTGGCCCATAACCCAGGCATGTGCCTTGACTGGGAATTGAACTGGCAATCTTTTGGTTTGCAGGCTGGCACTCAATCTACTGAGCCACACCAGCCAGGGCTGCATATTTTTTTTTTTTAAATATTTATTTTTTAGAGAAGGGGAAGGGAGGGAAAAAGAGAGGGAGAGAAACATTGTTATGTGAACCCAGGCATGTGCCATGATTGGGAGTCAAACCAGCAACCTTTTTGTTTTCAGGCTAGCACTCATTCCACTGAACCACACCAGCCAGGGATGATTTAATGCATATTCTTCATCCTGAAGAATAGTACTCCGTGTTTGCATAGTGTTCCCTCTAAGCTGGCACCTGGTGCATTACCACTGGCCTGCAGGATGGAAGGTGCCCAATGCAGTAGACTTGCCAAAAGGTAGCCAGTTGTCCTCAAAGAATAGTGCCAGATTAAGAGCTTGGCGTTGGGCTCCTTTGCTGAAAGTTGGACATTTAGAGGCTTCAGTAGCTAAGTCAGGCTTGATAAGTCGGGGTTCATGCTGTTGGGCCCACACAGATCCCATGTCTGCCACCATGGCCACTCTGTTCGTGTGCCCAATGTACCTTTGGGGTTGGCTGATCATGAAGGTTGACTAATGTCACCTAAGTCACTCTGTCTAATTCAGGGGTGTCAAACTCATTTTCACCAGGGGCCAGCCACATCAGCCTCATGGTTACCTTCAAAGGGCTGAAATAATTTTAGGACTGTATAAGTGTAACTACTCCTTAACTGTTAAGGAGTTGAAATTACATTCAGCCCTTTGAAGGCAACCACAAGGCTGATGTGGCCCCCAGTGAAAATGAGTTTGACACCCCTGGTCTAACTGGTTGATCAGGACCTCTTCCACAAAAGATGCTTTCTGGTGGTTAACGTGTGACACGAAAATATAGTCCATGCCCATTCCTGTGTGTCCTTGCACGGACCTGGACTAGCCCTTGCTGGCCAGCCAGGCCATTGGCCACTCACTGTACAGGCATTTGTGTACATTTGGGCCATTTCTTCCACGCAAAGTGAATGACCTGGGGTGGGGTTTGCAGGACTGCCCACAGGTAAACTCCTCTCTCCAACGTCTTTCGGCCACTCCTGACCGTGGTTGTAATGCAGCCACCACCTATTTTCACCTACACCCATACACAGAGGCAACCCACCCCCAGCTTTTTCAAATCAAGCTCCAGCTTTTTTTCTCCTCCTTCTTCAGCTGATGGGAGGAGATGCCACCCCTTCCCCATAGCCACATGTCCACAGTAAAGCTGCAGGGTGACATGGGGGCCTAGTGACGGGCTACTTGCTCAGGAAGCATACTTGACTCAATCCTGAATGTACCATTTCCACCTCACAACTGACTGCTACTGGGGTCCATCCTACTTTACAACTCTGTGGATAAGACAGAACCCAGCTCAGAATGGGCCGTTCTGGAGGGGCAGTTACTTGGTGCCCCGTGGCCAGGCACTCCCTCTCTGCCAGAGCCCAGTCAGATGCCAAAGGGGGGCTGGGTTAACTCTGGGAATCAAGCCAAATTAGACCCTGTGTCAGAGTCCTTGGAAGGACTAGATATTCTCCTTTCCCTTATTTCTAGTCACCTGAGTAAATGACAAAATGTGTCTTGGGGGAATAGCTACCAGAATGTTTACAATATATATTTTCTGCAGCATTGCAGGGTCCTCCCTCCTAGGAACATACCTCTTCAATCAGTGGGTGCCAGGTCTGAAAATCAGCTCAAGTGTGAGAACTGTGTAAGAGAGTGTGACTTTTTTTTTTAAGATGTTTTGTTTATTTATTTTTAGAGAGGGAAGGGAGGGAGAAGGAGGGAGACAAACATCAACGTGAGGTTGCCTCTTAAGTGCCCCCTACTGGAGATCTGACCCACGACCTAGGCACATGCCTTGCCTGGGAATTAAACCAGCCACCCTTTGGTTCTCAGGCCAGTGCTCAATCCACTGAGCCACACCAGCCAGGGCAGAATGTGACTTTACTGGAGTGACATCCCACAGCCTCCAGCTCCGTTATGGCCTTTTCCTGGTGTAAATACTATGCAGCACCCTCTTGGGTGTTCATCACTTTTGACCTTGGAGAAACCATGCTCTACTAACCATCTCATAGGTCCCTTCAGGTCAAGCCTCCTTGGCTGCCCCTCTGACCTTGCTGGTCATTCCAAGTAACTGTGGCCTCCTGCTTCTTGTCATTTAAGTGCAACCACCTGGCCTCTATCACTCTGGAGCCCCATAATTCCACAGATGTTAACAAGCCCAACTCTGTTTTTAGTATTGTGTTGGCCAAAAGGTTCATTTGTTTTTTTCCTTTCAATGGCTCTAGTAGCGCTTAGTGGTCTTTAACTTCACTTGAAACAATTGTTAGACTGTATTGTGACAGCTGTCTTATCAGCGTGCATTTTTTTAAAAGCTTGTCAAAATTGGTGAGTTTTTGTGCAACTATTTTAATATTAAAGATATGCAACACTTTTGGCATATTGTCCTTTATTATTTCAAGAAAGATAAAACGTAACTGAAACTCAAAAAAGTAATTGTGCAGTGTATGGAGAAGGTGCTGTGACTGATCGAATGTGTCAAAAGGATGGTTTGCAAAGTTTCTTGGTACTACTGACATTTTGGCCAGATAATTCTTTGCTGTGGGGCTGTCTTATGCATTGGAAGATACTTAGCGGCATCTGGCCTCTACCCACCAGAAGCCAATAGTGGGAGATAGCTGACATACTCAAAATATCCAAATTAGTAAAGTTATTGGTGAAAATGAAAAATGTGCCTTTTATTTTACGGAAAAAACATAACGGCCTTTTTGGCCAACCCCATACCTGACTGCCACTTCTACTACTGAGCCTGACATGCAAGGGAGAGCTGTCACCTAACTGTTTAGTAATGTTGGTGTCCCTCTGGAGGTCTTGGTGAATGATATGTCCTCCAGGTCCCTGTGGGTCCATTTTCTGAGCTTCTTTCGTCTTTCCTCTACCATTCATCAGGGTAGCTCAAGCATCTCCACTTCATTCAGATTGGTTCTCGTGTCTCTAGGTTCCCAAGAACCACGCCAGCATGTCCTCATCCTCTGGGGTTTTTATCAGGGTGATAAGTCCTGTGTCCAAAGAAAGTGCCCCCTAAGTCGATGAATTCTTGCTTTTCTGGTCTTACATTCTCGCTCCCAGTTTCCTGTTGATACATCCTGGTTACTCTCACAGTTCCTTTGACATACAATCTCTTTCCCCTTTATTAAGCCCAGATTGTTCCCTTCTAGGTCCTGCTGGGTTTGATCCTAGTTATTACCTTGGGAGCCAGTAGAGGAAGTAGAGGCAGCTCCTGAAAGTGTGCCTGCTGCCTGGCGGGGGGGTCTGTGCTGTGTGATCCAGCCTCGTGAAAGCACTAATGCTACTGGCATGGAGTGCCAGCTTGGCAGCCTTGAAGGGTTCCGGGCCTCTGCCAAGCCAACAGCTGGAGAGGCATCCATCCAGATGTCCCCATACTGTGTTTCAGAGTTCCAGCTTTCTCCGAACAGGTCCCTGATCACAGCATAACTGACTTGCCTTAGCTAAATATTCAGAAGTCTCTGGAGTACCATGACTTCATCAGACCCTCAGTCAGCTGCTCTTCTCTGTCAGTTCCTCCACTGCAGGAGAGAAGGGTCTCTTTGGTTCTCACGCTCATCTTTATGTTTGTTAGCCCTTCGCAGTGCATCAGGACAGTTAGCAGTAGCAGTCAACTCTGGTGTTCTTGAAGGTATTGTTGCCCTCTTATCACTCAAATGCCTGGGTCCCTGCACTGGCCACTGCATTCCTCTCCACAGGGACATTCTCCCAGGTCACCACTGGGAAAATCTTTAGTAATTGTGCCACCACCTTTTTCCAGGGACCATCCGTGCCTCACATAACACCCAGGATAGCATCCTCTTTGCTTGCTAGGCTGTGAGTAAGCCAGTCTCCAAACCCCAACTTCCCTTTTGTTTTCTCAAACCACAGCTGGCACCACAGGGGTAAGCCTGGGCTCTCTGAGAAGCAGAAACCAAGATGGGATTAAATGTATACGAAATTTATTAGGGGAACACTTGCTAAGGATAAAGGGGAGGGAGCCAGAATGGGGGAGAGCGGCGAGGGAGAGACAGGAGGAAGAGGGATCAGGCAGGAGAGTCTTGGGCGGCACTCACAAGAATAGTTCAGCCAAGCTGATGGGGAGTCCTTGAGCCCGAGCCACTCCTTAAAGGAGTCCTGCATCAGTGTCGTGTCCCCCCCCCCCCCCCCCCCCCCCCCCCCCCCCCCGCCTTGCTCAGTCACTGGCTGGGAGCAGCCTGGGAAGAGTGGTCTCCCAGTAAGTGTGGGGGCGGGTCTGGAACGTCAGCTGGGACCATCGGTCATTCACACTCCCCACGGCAGGAGATCTAAGTGGTGTGTTTTCAAGGCCACCCCAACAGCCTACTTATTTCACTGTTGTTTGTATATTTTGTGAGTCATAGAATAAGGTGGTTGGATCCTACCTCAGAGATGATTTCATCTAATGTCTTCATTTTAAGGATGAAGAAAGAGAGACTCCTAAGTTTTAAATAAACTCTCCCAAGGCACAGTAATTTGGGGTTGGACGCTGTTCTCTGGTGAAGCCCCTTCTACACATCGCAGCACAGTTCCCATTCCTGGCCCCAGGCACTAGATGCCAGTAGCTCTCCCTCCCCCACCTGGTAACAAGAAAAACTGCCCTCCCCCTTTCTAAAAACTCCCTGGAAGCAGTAGGGTCCCAAGTGCCACTGAGCAGGGTCAAAGCTGTTATGCAGATGTGACCCCTGTACAATGCTCTTGTGTAACATCAAGTGCACAGGTAACAGAAAATGCCCCAGAGAGCCACACCCATTCCTGCTCCAGAAGGTTTTCTGCATCTTTGTAGCATGGAGCTTGCATGTAGAAGCTCTTTAGACATCCTGGTGAGGAGGACCATGCATTGCGGGCAATTCTGATAGTTTAACTGGCCTTCTTGGTATCTTCATCTGAGTGGATGAAAAGCACCTCGAAACCAAGCTGTTGCTTTTGCGCCCATTTCCCATACCTCTCCTCTGCTCCACCCCCATCTTTCCCTCCTAAATAAGTGGCACTCTCCGCAGCTAGTAGTTCAAGGTAAAAACCTGGGAACCTTCTTCGATTCTTTTTTCTCCTTCTCCCTACATACAATGAACAAACTCAGTTGTCTCTGTCTCCAAAATGTAACCAATGTCTCTCTGCTGTCCTCCGTGTCCCTGGCTGCCACCCTTGTCCGAGCCACCGTCTTCTCTCCCTGGCACCACTAGGCCAACCTCCTATGTGTTTCCTGCTTCATTTATACACAATATATACAGAATATTTAAACATGTAAGTCAGATTACATCACACACCTATTTTAACTGCTACTACCTTTAAAATAAAATCTATACTCTGACTAGTATGACAAGGTTGATTGGGCATCATCCCAAAGAGTGTAAGGTCACCAGTTCGACTCCCGGTCAGGGCACCTGCCCCGTCAGGGTCCCTGGTTGGAGCGCATGCAGGGGTGTGGCCGATCGATGTTCCTCTTTCACATTGGTGTTTCTCTCCCTCTCTTTCTCCCTCCCTTCCCCATCTCTCAAGTAAATAAATACATCCATACATAAAATCTACACCCTTTACAATCTACACGCTTTACAAGATACTTCATGGTCTGGTCTTTGCCTGCCTCACTGAGCTTGGCTTATACCACTGCCCCATTCAGTCAGTCACCAGCTCAGCAGACTCTTGCTCTGTTCCTTAAATAGGCTAAGCTCAGTCCTGAGCTTCTTTACTGTTCACTCAGCCTAGAGTATTCCCCCCAGATCCTCCCTCCTTGATTCAGGTCTCAGTTCAAATGTCACCTCAGTGAGGGCTTCCCTGACCACCCAAACAAACGCTGCCTCTGCCTCACCGCTATCTTCTAACATACTGCCCTGTTCTGCTGTCTCCGCACCATTTACACTGGCTGTGTTTTGTTTGTTTCTCATCTTCATTAGAGTGCGATTTTCAAAGGAGAAGAGTCTGTGTCTGTTCTGTTCATGGCTGCATCCCCGACTGTCACAGATTGGGCTCTTAAAAATATGTGTTGAATGAATGAATAGCCCCTTTGATGCACATGGTCTCTGTATATCTAATGTCATTACGTATTTTGACCATGGTTTAGACTTTCAGCTTTCAACACACACCGTCCCAAGTGCTGGGTCTGCTGTCTCACGCACTGTCAGTTGTCGGTGTTGACTTCAGCTCTCTACCGACAGTCTTTGCTGTTTGAGGATGGAACATGTGTCATTTCAAAACAGGATTTTTGTACAAAGAAACAAGTGAGAGGCCCCCTGCCCTCTGATAACAACTATCCTATTGTATTGCACTGAGGCTGATAATTCTTTGTTAGTCCCTAAACTCAGTAAATGCCTGCTCTCCTGCATCACATTTCTGCAAGCTGTCGTCGCCACCAGGGAATCGTGTTCTTTGAGAAAACAATTCAGTCATGCCTCAAAAACTGCATATATTTTTAGCAACCTCAAAACCAAACGCTGCATACATAAATACTAGAATGTAAACTACAACTGTCCTGTGAGCAAGAAATGAAAGGCTGGCGTTCTGAACGGCGCACCTGGAGGGCCAGCCTGCGGGGCAGGTCGAGGACCCGCAGGTCCTGAAACGCTGGCCTGAACAGGTCAGCAGCCTTGGCGGCCTCCAAGGGCAAATCCTCTTCAGGGCAAGTGGTGTGCGGGCTGGTGCATTCATGGGGCAGACAGTTATAGAAACAAGCTGTGAAGATGATAAGCAGTTTTCTGGCCATCACTGACGGGTGGTGCGTACTACTGAAATGAATAGCAACAACACTTGCTGGGTTGCAGATGGAAGCATGGTGCCCTCTGAGTGGTATTGTGTGCTTCACTGTATGACTGGTGATCCTCCAACAACAAAACTGCCTACTGCTCATCAATTCATTTGGACAAACCATAAATTCAAGGTGTGTGACACTCCACAACAATATGTACCTTACCCTACCCCTAGAAAGAAGACTCAGGAGTGAGTCCCAACTGTAATACCTTAAAAGTAAAGACAACAAAAAATAATTTAAACACGGGAAAAATGGGGCTTTTCATGGAATTGCACTTTTATTGCTTAAAATTATTTGATTTAAAAAAAAAAAAAAAGAGCCCTGTTCAGGTAGTTCAGTTGGTTGAAGCACTGTCCCAATAAGCCAAGGCTGCGGGTTCAATCCCCGGTCAGGGCACATACAAGAATCAACCAATGAATGCACAAATAAGTGGAACAATAAAATGATGTTTCTTTCTCTCCCTCTCTCTCTCCTCCCCCTTCCCATCTCTCTCTTAAAAAGAAAAAAATAAATAAATGAAAAGCTGTCACAGAAGCAGATAAAAATTTGTTTCAATTTGGAGTGTGTGTTAGGAGGGCCCCATGGAGGGATGTCTTTTTGCACCAATCACTGATCCCCAGAGAACTGAAGAGTCTCATTGATGGAACTCTATCCTGGATAAGTGAGGAGGGAAACTTTTCTAAGAATGCTCACCATCCTAGACATTTCTGCTTTTTTTCCCTCCAAAGAATGTGAACCATCTTGTTTTACATTTTTTATTTTATCGTTTAATCCATTTGCATGGCACTGCTGCAAAGCATTTGAAAAACATTCCAAAGCAGAACTCATTGGAAGTAAGGCCACGGGCCTCAAAATTCAGTGTCCAGCCACGCCTTGCTCCTGATGAGCACTCACCAGTATGTTAACCAGACCCAGAAGTCCTGAAAGGGTCGGAAAGGAGGCAGAGCCCCAATTCCCAAAGTCTCTGTCATGAGACTCACTGCCAAAATTACCAAGGGTGCAGGTGAAAAGTGGGGGCTGAAGTGGTAGAAAATAAACCCTAAAATGGTAACGCTGAGAACTCTAAAACAAGCATGAATTGAGGGGTCCACATGAAGCCACTCAAGAATTTTCTAAGGCGTGCCCTGGCTGCTGTAGCTCAGTGGATTGTGTGCCAGACTGTGAAGCAAAGGGTCACTTGTTGGATTCCCAGTCAGGGCACATGCCTAGGTTACAGGCCAGGTCCCCAGTGGGGGCCAAGTGAGAGGCAACCACACATTGATGTTTCTCTCCCTTTCTTTCTCCCTCCCTTCCCCTCTCTCTAAAAATAAATAAATAAAATCTTAAAAAAGAAAAAAAGAACTTTCTAAGGCAGAGACAAATAGACCACACAGGCTGTTACTATCAGAAGCTCGTACTGAGACCTCTTTAACGACAGCAGGCAGGTTTACAGCATTTTACTTTTCTAACCATTCTGTGTCTGTGAAATGGAGATCACCATGCATGCCTATCCTTATCTCCCCTGAGGGCTAAGGTTTCTAGACTTTTGAAAGTCGGAGGTGGTGTTTTTGTCATCGCCAGGTGGGGACCAAGGGCAGAAAGCAGTTGTTGAAGTGATTAGGTGCAGATTAAGTAGGGCCTTCTGGGCTGGGGCTGAGGCCTTGAATCCGGTCCTTGGGCAGTTCAGCAGGCACTGCGATTCACTGAGGACAGGGATAATTGATTCTTTTTCTACTGGCCAAGGAGTAAAGGAACAGCTGGGGTTTGCAACTGTTGTGGCAGATCGATTTCAAAAGAGGCCTGGTTAGAAGAAGCCTATTGCAGGAGCTGGGCGAAGAGACAAAGGCGTGAGTGAGTGCCTGTGGGAGGAACCCGGGTGACACTGTACCTGAGGTGGAGAGGGAGGGAGTCACACCCTGGCTCTCAGTCCTACGGGCACCAGTCACAGCCACAGCGCAGCTCTCTTGCCTGCGCAAGCACCGGCACAAAGACACAGCAGGAAACCCTTCCCTGTGGTCACATGTATACTCCCTCTCTGCGGAGAGACCGCGGCGGGCAGCACCCGGACCTCCACCTCGCCTCTTCCCGTGCACACTGCTGCAAACGGCTCCCAGCTTCCCTTGCATTGAGTGCGGCCACGTGACTGAGTTTCCGCCAATGAAACATGCGTGCGCGTGCAGTCTGACACCCCAGACTTCAACCATTGAAGGAGAAGGGACTCGTGGGCGTCAAAATAGAGGAGCTGCCAAGGTGGACACTGATGCGGGACTTCACCCCTAAAGTCCTTGCTGGAGCATTTCCAAGAGGTTACTCCCGGGATCACAAGTAAGCGGATGTGGCGAAAGGGAGCTTGCCGGGGTTTCCGTGGTGCTGGCGGCTTAGGTGCTTTTCAGCTACTGCCCTTCTTGTAAGGAATTCATCCATGGGCCGCCACGCAAGTCCCACTGAAGAGGACTCTCTGTGGACTCCTTGTTCCTGCCTATCATCTTTGCCCAGCATCTCTGAATCCTTTCATTGTAATTGACACCTAATAAAAGGTGGCTGGTACTGGGTTGCTCGAAAAGAAAGGAAAGAGAAGGGGAAGGGGAGGGAAAGACACACGAGTACAGGCGTAATAGGCCAGTCTCAGGCCCGGCCTCTAAAACCTGTGCACCACCATCACTCTCTCCCCTCATCCACCGGCCAATGGAGATGATTTCGGGAAGCTGTTTTTATTCTTTCTATTACAATAGAGGAGCCTAGGCCTCGGTAAGGATCCCTAATCCACATTCAGTTTGAAATGGGACCATTTTCCATACCTACTTTGTCTCACACACCCCTACACAGCACATGGTGGCCCTACCTTCTTCTCCTTTCTCTGTGTCCAGAGCAGCCTCTGGACTCCTCCAGAGCAGGCTGAGTGCTTCCTCATCTGTTTGGGAGTCCCACTCTACAGAACATTCCAAAAGGTACCTTGTTCTCCTTCCCCCACTTGAAGCAGCCCTAAGGTGTAACAGACCTTTTCTGGGTTGACTGCCATCCCCTCACTGAAGTAGCCAGGTCGACTGAGAGTCTCAGCGTGTAATGCGAGGACAGTTGTCGAGGACTATGTTTTGCTTCCAGAAGCAGTTTTGGTGGGGGCCTCTTTGTTTATAACTCCTTGAGTGTTTGGTGACCCTAAAATAGAAATGTGTATCTGGATGGCTGCTTCTCACCTGCTCCTCCCCAGTAATATCCTCTCCTGCCAAAATTACTCCCCACTCTTTTAGAGAAGCCCCTTTCTAGAAAAGCCATACCCCTGTCTTGAAAAGCCATCTTCCAGTGTTGCTATTGGAGCCTCCAGGATTCCTTCAGGAGCACAGCTTCCTAGACAAGCTGGAAAAGGGCACCTCCTCTGGCAGCCACAGTGCCGCCCTGGAGCCCCGGCCTGGCTGGTGGAGAGGGCAGGCTGGATTTCAGCCTCGTCCACCGGGCCTCCAGCCAGGTGCTCTGGTGCAGCGCACAAACCGCACACATGCAGTGCTAGCGCCTTGCACCTGGCTGCTGAAGTCTCCCCCTGCCCTGGGGCCGCCATGTTACCATCAGCTGTAACCAGTTCTTCTCTCCTTCAGCTCGTCATGGTCACTCCAGGGGCTCAAGGGCAAGTCTTGAGGATCTTAAGGTGACCAGAGGTGATTTTGGTTACACTGTGTCAAGTAGAATTCTATGGACTGATCTAAGAACACAACTATGTAAATATCATTGTTCACATGGGGAAATGTATCCTGGGTCTTTACAAACAACCAGCTTGAAAATAAGACTTTAGGGGACAATCCACCTGTTAAAAACTCAGGGCCTATCTGTAACGGGTTTGACTTTCTTCTCATCCTCGAGCTTGTGAATGTCTGTCACTTACTCTGACTTTGGCCTTAGCTGGCTCAGATTCGACCTTGGTTCTCAGACTTTGTCCTATGAGTTGCATGATCTTTGGAGAATAGATTTCAGCATGTAATATTTTCTTTGCAACTTGAACCCCAAGCACAGAATGTATCCTTGTAAATGATTGATTTAATTCAAAAGCGGACAGATGCTGATTGTACGCATTTCTCCTCTCTGAATGTTTATTTTGGTGCTGTCCTAAAACCGAATCTTAGTGGCTGATGGGTCAGGAGCACAGATGTTCGAGCTCAGACTTTTCTCGCTGATAGTTCTCATCTGGGCATCACAATAATATCAAGGGACAAACAAAGCTGAACTCAACACCGTCACTTGACCTCATTCTTGATTTATAATTCTCCCTGTTTGAGCAGAAGACCATTTCAGAAGTGTGTTTTTAATTTTAATATCTTATTGTCCTGACCACTTTCTTTGTCATCTACCATGTGTGCCTCTGGCTGAACTTGCTGACTAGAAAACTGAAACATACTTCTAGCCGGCAGCCAGAAACAAAGGGAAAACTTGTCTGTCTAAAGAGCCATTTAGCTGCCTGTGTTCATCCCCAACACTCCCTTGCTTATGTGAACAACCCCCACAAGAATCTAAGCTGAATCATTGTATTAATGTCAGCCATGACATTTCTCCCAGGGCTGTGTTTGGCGTTGAAGAAGTGAGGGCTCTGCCATGGCAGGGTGGCTCATCACAGCCCTGAGAAGTTCTGTCCTGCCACACAGGAAGGACTTGAGGGACCTCAAGTCATCTGGCAAGGAAGAGTTTGGGTTAAGGGGTGTCTGAAACCTCACTCAGTGGCCCTGGCAGGGTAGCTCAGTTGGTTAGAGCATCATCCCGATGCATCAGGCTGCAGGTTTGATCCTTGGTCAGGCACATACAAGAATGAACCAATGTATGCATAAATAAGTGGAACAACAAATAGATGTGTCTTTCTCTCTCCCTTTCTTGCTCTAAAATCAATTTAGAAAAAAAAAAAAACAGCTCAAAACTATATCCTTTCACTTCTGCTGGCTTCCCAGCTTCTTAGAACCCAGTCAGGATAGTTTCAAGGAATTGGCAGTGACTTCATCTGGAAGCATTTTCTTGAAACATGTAAATATTTGTACTTCAGGGGACTCTCTGACTCAAGAAGGTTTATACCAGTGTGTACTCTGTAGAGGTAGAGCATAACTCATGGGACTCTCTGAGGGGAGGCCAAGGTTTGTCTAACCTTTAAGAGAATTTGAATTCCAGTGATAGGAGTAACCCGTAGCAGGAAAGGTCTGTAGGAACAGAGAGGCAGGGTGTGCGTGAAGCAGGCAGTACCTGAAAGTCAGGCTTCCAGATGTGAACGCAGTTATGGAAGTGGCACCCGGGAAACATCCTTGAGAATAATAATTTGTCTCTGAGCTTGCCCTGCTTTGTGCTTTATAAAGATGCACTGCAGATCCTGGGCCCAGAAATGGCAGTACAGAGAAGAGAATCTCTCAGCTCTTTAATGCAAGGGCTTCAGAGGACTACGAGGCCACTTGGCAACAGGAAATGAGAACACTCCCCTCAAACTCGAATGCAGCTATGAAGCCCCACTATTACGTGGCAAGTCAGGAGAAAGCTGGCAATCTGACTCTGTATGGAGATCCTCAGAGCTGGGCTGAGGCTTCAGCATTAATACGCTGCCTGATCATTCAGCACTCTCCTCTGTACTTTCTTTTCTTTAAGACACCTGTGTTTTTTGGCTGCCACAAGGGAAAAAAAAAAACAAGCCTTGGCAGCCTCCCCTGATCTGGCATTAACAGCATCACACTAGTCATTTCCAGCAATTATCTCCCTATCGTAGATGTTCTGTGCAGAGATTTGGGACACTTTCTTTGTGTGGTTCCAATGCATACATTAAAATCAGGAGATGAATTCCGTTCAAACTATCTGTCCTCTCTTCTCAAATTCCCTGGTGCTTGGCCCAGCCTAGTCATAAACGGATGAATAAATACACAAACCAAGGCAGCTGGCAAGGACAGTGGGGACAAGCAGAATGATTTCTGAGATTCCGCTGGTGCAGGAATCACTCACTTTAATCTATTCTTTCTGATAGCTAGAGGGCAAAGGTCCTTCCACCAACCGCAGAATTCATAGATGACCTTTATAAGCTTCCTCTTACCTTGGATTTGGCCAGGGCCCCCTTTAATTTTTCCCACAGCTCCCTGAGTCTTCCCTTCATGACTCATATCAGAGTTTATAATTGTGGATTTATCTGTGTGATTATTTATTTTATGTCTTCCTCCCATTGACCTCATCAGTTCTGCTCATGTTTGAATTCCTAAGACTGGCATATGGTTGGGGTCCAATAAATATTTATTGAATGAATAAACAAGTGAATGAATGAATGGTGCTTGAAGAAACCATAGAGACTAAGTCTGGTGGCTTCGCTTTATAGATGAACATACAGAAGTAAAATGACTTGCCCAAGTCTGTGAAGTTTGTTTTTTTGTCTTACACATATGAAGACAGATTGAATTTGTCAATGGACTCCAAAGTATTAATTGAACATCTATTCTGTTGTATTATGGAATTCAAAGATGAATAAAACTCAATTCCTACTTTTAAAAAACAGCAGTTAGCCCTGGCTGGCATGGCTCAGTGGACTGAGCACTGACCTGTGAACCAAACGGTCGCTGGTTTGATTCCCAGTCAGGGCACGTGCCTGGGTTGCGGGCCAGGTCCCTGTTTGGGGGTGCACAAGAGGCAACCACACATTGATGTTTCTCTCCCTCTCTTTCTCCTTTCCTTCCCCTTTCTCTAGAAACAAACAAATAAATAAATAAAAACAGCAGTTAAACTGTTAAGATAGTAATGGTGATTCACTAAGTGCTTACTAATGCATTATTCATTATTGCTTATAACAGCCCTGTGAAATAGGTTTTATTATTCCCATCTAACAGATATGGAAAACTAAGCTCAGAGATAATATTGCTTGAGATAATAAACATAATAAAGCTCAATTGTATTGAGCTTTTACTAGGTACTAAGTCTGTTTTACATGTTTTACCTATTTTTAAAAAATCTTCACTCAAGCATATGTTCATTGATTTTTAGGGAGAGAGGAAGGGAGAGACAGAGAGGAGCATCAATGTGAGCAAGAAACATCCGTCAGTTGCTTCCCATATGCTGGGGAGTTGAACTGGTAACCTAGGCGTGAGCCCTGACTGGGAATCGAACCCGTAACCTTTTGGTGTACAGGACGATGATCCAACCAACTGAGCCTCCCAGGCAGGGCTGTTTTACCTGTTTTTGTCATTTATTTAATCTTCAAGGCTTGACTAGGGAAGGACTGATTTCTAAGGTCACTCGTGTGACTGTTGACTGGACTCAGACTCGCACTCACTCCTGGCCAGAGATAGGTCCTCACTAAATGCACATTTCCACAGCAGCAGCACAACAGGGCCGCTTGCTTTCCCCAGAGCAAGGACTGAAAGAGACAGAGACAAAGAGATGCACATGAAAGTCTTCTTGATCTCAGGAGTGACTTGCCATCACATCAGTGTTGTGATTTTCTGTTCATTAGAAGGGAACAGAGTAGTACAGCCCATACTCATGAGAGAATATTACACAAAGTTGTGAACACCTGAGGCAGGGACCACAGGTCATGCTAGAGGCTGCCCACCACAATAAGGTTAGTTAAATCCAAAATCAACCAGTGTAATTGAGGATATTTTGGGGTTGACCAAAAAGTCCATATGGTTTTCTCCACAAAATAAAAGACATATCTTTCGTTTTCTCCAATAACTTTCTTGATTTGGATATTTGAGTATGTCAGCTACCTCCCACATGGCATAACATTGATTGTTCTCAATTAATGTCTCAATTTTTTAAAAAGATTTTATTTATTTGTTTTTAGAGAGAAGGGAGGGAGGGAGAAAGAGAAAGAGAGAAATATTGATGTGTGAGAGAAACATCAATCAGTTGCTTTTAGCACAGCCCCACCTGGGAACTTGGCCTGCAACCAGGCATGTGCCCTGACTGGGAACTGAACCAGCAACTCTTTGGTTAACAGTCTAGCACTCAATCCACTGAGCCACACCAGCCAGGGCTAATGTCTCAATTTGATCACTATTAACTTGAACTGCTCTACCTGATGGTGGAGCACAAAACTTCATAAACCACTTCTGACATATTCGATCAGTCATGACACCTTCTCCATATACTGCACAAATCTTTTTTTGCATTTCAATTGTGTTTTTACTTTTCTTGAAATAATGAAGCACGATATGCTGAACTTGCTTATTTTCTTCCATGTTCAATATTAAAATGTCTACACAAAAATCCACTAACCTTGATAAGTTATTTTTAAATGCACGCTGATATGACAGCTGTCACAATACAATCTAAAAAAAAAAATGTTTCTAATGAAGTTTAAGTCAACTAAGTGCTACTAGAGCCATCTTATGGGGAAACCGAACGAACTTATTGGACAACCCAATGCTACTGCAAAAAAGAAAAATAGTCACCTCAGTAGATGCAAAGAAAAATATTCAATAAAATGTGCCATCTATTGATGATAAAAACCCTTAATAAACTAGAAATAGAAGGGATTATTCTTGGTCTGATAAAGACATGTAATAGCAGCCCTGGCTAAGTAGCTCAGTTGGTTAAAACATCATCCCCAAACTCCAAAGTTGCAGGTTCTGTCCCTGGTAGGGCGCATGCAAGGAGCAAACATTGAATGCATAAATAAGTGGAACAACAAGTCAATGTTTCTCTCTTTTTCTCTCTCTCCCTTCCTCACTCTCTCTAAAATCAATAATCATTTTAAAAGGATGTAATAGAATGCATGAAGTGCCTCACTTCCTCACCCCTCCTAAACTAAACTAAAACAATCAAGGTTCTGGAAGGTATTAGAAGATGTCCCTATGATCTTGGGGTAGAAAACACTTATTAACTAGGATGCAAAAAGCACTAACCATAAAGGAAATACTGACAAATCTGGCCCCGTTGCGTTTGTAAATCGAGTTTTACCAGAAGGCCGCCAAGCCCACTCATTTGCATATTACCTGTGGCTGCATTCACACTGCGGTGGCAGCGTTCAGTAGCTGTGTCAGAGATCTTGTGGCTGAAATATTTACTCTCTGGCCTTTTCAGAAAAAGTCTGCAAACCCAGAGTTAGACTAAGTTCAAGTTAGGGGTTTCAAGCTCTCAAATGGCATGGTTGAGAGACTAGAAAGGCAGGTCTCAGCATGGGAAACACACAGCCAAAAAGGTGTCCTGTCTCAAGTATGTAACAGATCCCTATAAATTAATAGGAAAAAAAAAAACAGTAGAAAAATGAGGAAAACAGGAATAGGTACTCACAACACAAAAGAGGAGTAGCCAACAAACACATTAAAATGTGCTCAACAGTATTAGCCAGGAAACGTAGCTCAAGAAATTGCTAATTAAAACCACAGTGAGACATCACTACACACTCACCAGCGTGACTAAATTAAAAAGCGTGAGAATAACAAGCGATGACGAGCATATGGAGCGACTGGAACGCCCGTAAACTGCTGGTGGCAGATGAGCACAACTGCTTTGAAAAACTATTTGGCAGCCTCTACTAAAGGAGAACATTGTCTCCACTCCTGGATACACACTGAACAGGTAAGCGTATGCTCACCAAAAGGCATGTGCAAGTTGTTGCTAACATAATTTATAATAGCCAAAACCTTGTAACAATCTCAATGCCCATGACATTGCCAAATACATTGTGGTAGTCATGCAGTGAAATTCTACACAATAATAAAACGTAAGTAAACTGCAGCCCTCAACACTATGGGTTAATCTCACAAACTGAGTGTTCAGAGAAGCCAGAATTGAAAAAAATAGAAAACATACAATGATTCCATTTATATGTAGTTGAACATCAGCAGAACAAATCTGTGATATCAGCACTCTAGAAGCAGTTTCCTTCTGGGAAGAGGTGGGGGTCGTGGGTGCGAAGGGGCTTGAGGAGCTTGATGCTGCCAGTGTTCTATTTTTTTTATCTAGGTGGTGGCTATGTGGGTGTATTTATTTTGTGATGATTCACTGAGCGGTATTCCTAAGAGTTCCACACTTTTATGTATGTAAATTCTACTTCAATTAAGTCATCAGTTCTGAGTTGCCAGGACTGAGCACAGGGAAATGTCAAGGTCTGATTGGCTGAAGACTGGACACCTGCACCAATCACTGGGGAAGGGGTGATGAGACTATCTTCACAGGTTGTAGACAAGTAATTTTCTACAGGGGTGCTGTTGGCATTTTGGGAAGATCTTCACGGTTCAAGGCTGTCCTACAGCATCCGTGGCCCCCTAAACCCCAAATGCCGGTAAACACATCATCCCCCTCCACACTTCCCAATTTGGTGGAGAAGGGATACATTCTGCTCTGTTTGAAAGCAATCCTTTGAGACCAGGGGTCCACAACCTCTGGATCTTGGACTAGTGCTGGTCCGTGCCTGTTAGGAACCAGGCAGCACAGCAGGAGATGAGCTTGAATGTGATGCACTTGAATCATCTGGAAACCATCCCTGCCCCCAACCCTGTCCTTGGAAAATTGTCGTCCACAAAACCCGTCCCTGGTGCCAAAAAGTTTGGGGACTGCCACTTTAGATCAGGACCAACTTTTAGAACTGCAGGAAATCCCACCAAAGCCACAAGCTCATTATACATAATAAGGGTGGAAACAACTAGAACAGGAACAGAATCACAGAAATGGAGATCCATGAGAGTTATCATTGGGGAGGGGACAGGGAGAGAGGGGGAAAAGGTACAGGAAATAAGAAGCATAATTGGTAGGTACAGAATAGACAAGGTGATGTTAAAAATACTATAGGAAATGGAGAAGCCAAAGAACTTATACGTACGACCCATGGACATGAACTAAGGAGGGGGTGCTAGTGAAGTGGGGGACGCAGGGAGGAGAGAAATAAAGGGGAGACAGAAATGGGACAACTGTAATAGCTAATCAATAAAATATGCTTAAAAATAAAAAAAATAAACACAGAAGAGTGGAATGACTTTGGGGAGAAAACCACCAAGGTGCCCGCACACCGATGAAAAACTGGAAAAGGAAAATCACCCACCAATCACCCCCTCCGTCTGCTCCATCATCTGTCATTACTTTGGGGGAAATCAGTCTCCTGAGGGAAGTAGTGTGCTCAGGTAGAGAAAGCGCTGATGTAATTGTGCTCATTGTGAGAAGGAAGTAAATGAAAAATAACTGGTGAGCCGGTGAGCCTTTCCTTGTTTGCGAGGTAGTCTAACATCTTAAATGTCCATAAACTTGACTCTGCTCACACAAAGAAGGAAGTTAATTTGACACACATGCTTTTGTGACTGTGCACCTACTTCCTGGAAACTGATTTAAATGACAAAAAAAAATAGGGAGACTGGTTTGGCAGATGGCAGCACACTCACACAGCAGTCTCCCTGCAGCCCTTGCAAACGATCTTTGCCATGAAGGTGGTTAGGCACGAGGGAAGGGAGCTATGACATCATGCAAAGTAAGGAATGTGGGGTGCGCAGAGGCCCGGGCACTGCATGTGTGTTATGAGTGCCTCTGACCAGGGACTGAAAGGTGTTTTGCGAAAACAAAGAGTGGTCATTTTTTCTTTCCTCAAAATGATACCTAAAATTATTCACGGCCTTCCCACAAGGGAGCCATGTAAAAAAAGGGGAAAGCCTTTCTTCCCTTGGAGAACTCCCACTTGCACCAGAAATGCACTGTCGTTTGGGCAGCTCCACTTGGATGAACTGCTTTCACAAGGGCTAGTCCGCCCCACGGAGTAGGCAGTGGGGAACCCACTTCTATTTCCAGCCCTGCTGACCGACAGAAGACGCACCTCACACACATCCTTTAACTTTTCCCGCCTCCGAAGCTGAGAACGGTTCCACTTGCTGCTGCCTTTTAGATTAATGAGGTGCATTTAATGCCGTGAAGTTCACTATGGCCTCTGACATTAGAGCTTTCCTTGGAGAAATAGGTGTTGTTTGTGATGAAGAAACAGCGGGAGTGGTATTGTGTTGTTAGAGGTGAATCCCTCCAACCAACATAATTGTGCGACCTTCCTGTGCAAGGCACTATGTTTGCAGTTAGGAGGTATGTACAAAGATGCCTAAACCGTAGTTTCTGTGCTCAGGGGGCTTACAGTCTTGTGCTGATAAAAATATCCAGTAATTACTCAGTGTTTACAAGGTATCAGGCACTATCCTTTATGTACGTGGGTTCTGTACTGTTTCTTTATTATTTATCATGAATATGATTTTATATTAATTAGTATGTAATGAATTTATTTAATCCCAAGAACAACCCAGGGAGGTAGGGGTTGTTCTCATCACTTAAGAGATCAGTAAATTGAAGCTGAGAGAGGCTAAGTAATATAAGGTTGTGAACTTAAATCAGGCTGACACTGATGGGCTACCGGACAGAAAGTGGATGCTTTTTTTGTCCCCCTCCTGTTCTGTCTCCCAAGCATTAGCCAAGTTGGGAAGCAACTGCCTCCCTCAGCCAGCTTGCAGTCAATCAACCCTACAGGTAGGTTCTGATCTGCAAGGTAATGCCTCTTTGTTGGAGGTCTAGTCAAATCTACTAGCCAAATAACCAGGTTGGAAAGTCGGTACCTCTACTCAGCTTCAGAGGCATTTGTAACAGAGGTGGGATTTTCAGTTTGTTTAAATTGACATATAATTGCGTATAACACTGTGTAAATTTAAGGTGTGCAGCATGCTGAGTTGATACAATTATACACTGCAATGTGATTGCCACTGTAGTGTTAACTAATACCTCCATCACATCACATAATTATCATGTCTTTTTTGTGGTGAGAACATTTAGGATCTAGTCTCTTAGCAACTTTCAAGTATATAATAAAGTATTGTTAACTATAATCACTGTGCTGTGCATTAGATGACTAGAACTTATTCATCTCCTGACTGCAAGTTTGTGCCCTTTGACTAACACCTCTGGGATTGTTGGGTAATCTAGAATGCTGGGATAGAAGTCATCACATTTAGCCCTGCCTGGTGTGGCTCAGTGGACTGAGTGCCAGCCTGTGAACTGCAAGGACACTGGTTCGATTCCCAGTCAGGGCACATGCCTCGGTTGCAGGCCAGGTCCCTAGTTGGGGGTGTGCAAGAGGCAACCGATACATGTATCTCTCGCACAAGGATGTTTCTCTCCCTTTTTCTCCCTTCCTTCCCCACTCTCTAAATAAGTAAATAAAAATCTATTTTTAAAAAAAGTTACTGCATTTAGGTTACAATTAGGTGTTTTAATATCTGTTATTTAGTGAAGAGAACTATAAGCAATAGCCCAATGCTCAAAAAAACAATTTTTTCTTAATGTTATAACTTTTGTCTAACATTAAAATATTTGTCTTTTTCCAGAATCCATAAGGGATCATAGGGTAAAGCTCGGCTCTGCTGAGAATAGGGTGCAAAACTAGATGTATTTTGTGTTCTGGTTCTTCCGAGTTCCATCCCGTTATGTCCCATAGAATCAGACTCTCGGGTTTGGAAAGAACCTTCATGGGCATTTCTGGTCCAAAACTTTCACAGCCCCCTTAGTGGGCTGTGCAGTCAATGAACTGGATTACGGTAAGCATTTCCAAAGCGTGCGGTAAAACTGCACGTGGTAAGGTAAATATCATTTAGGAAAATGTAACTATTGTGCTAGTTTCATAGGGCTGCCGTAACAAAGTACCACAAATGGGTGGCTTAAAAGCAACAGAAGTGTGCTCTCTCAGAGCTTCAGAAACTGGAAATCCCAAATCAAGATGTCCCTAAAGCCATGTTCTCTCTGGAACCCTGGGTGGGATTCCTCCTCCTTGTCCTACAAAAATCCACCAAGCGAACAACTGGGCAGGAGCAGAATCACAGACACGGAGATCACATGGAGGGTCATCGGCAGGGAGGGGTACAGGGGAGGATGGGGGAAAGGTACAGGGAATAAGAAGCATAAATGGTAGGTACAAAATAAACAGGGGGAGGTTAAGAATAGTATGGAAAATGGAGAAGCCAAAGAACTGATATGTACAACCCATGGATATGAACTAAGGGGGAGGGGAATGCTGGTGGGAGAGAGGTGCAGGGCGGGGCGAGGGAGGAATAAAGGGGGGAAAATTGCCAAACAGTAATAGCGTAATCAATAAAATGTACTTTAAAAAAATAAAAACTTGGTAAACACTATTTAACCTAACAACGTATCCAGTTTATAACCTTTCTGTAATAGTTTGACAATAGTAATTGAGGCTACCCTGAGCCCACCTACAAGTGCTGGCCAGCTCAGGAGACACCCCTTGGGTCCGCGGACAATGGTGACTATGGCAGGGCTGTTTTCCGGGAGAATCCACTAGGACTGGATACACAGCCCACAGGAGAGCTGACAGAGCTCCTAACAGACCTGAAAGCATCAGGTTAGGTGTTTAGTAGCAGCGGTCACAGGAAAGTGCTCTCCTTGAACAAAGTCCAATGACTTGAAAGTACTCACACCTAGTGATGGAAAGGATGAGAATTTGGAAGACCTTATGGCCAAAGCCTGAGGAAGGATGCACAATCTTTTTAAATCTGAAAGCCTTTCAAAAGAGATTAAGGCATTCCTTTTCATTGTAGAAGACAGAGAAATGAACTAGGTCAAGGTCCCCTAACCTACAGATGCGTTAAATTGGGAAGCCCTGCCTTTCCACCTCTCTCAGCACGTTGCCGGCCGGCTGCTGAGCTCTCTGAAATGTGCCGTGTTCACTCAGACACGTTACTGCAAGCACCAGCCTGCCTGCCCTGGTGGAAATGCCTCTTCCGGAAAGGTTACCGAGACCGATCTTTCCCTATGTGGTTCCTAAATACATTTTTATGCCTGTTTTTACATTAAGAAGCTGTACTATTTTATTCATAGAAAATAGCTTTTTGAGTGTGAATGACAGTTTTTAGGTAACCGTCCTTTTTTTGGTCTTCATGACTTTTGGGTTGGAAATGGTGCTGCCAGCTCATCACCCAGCAGAGATTCTCAGAGGGGTGGGACTTTGGGGGGAGTGGGGGGCGTACATCTCAGAATGAGACGAAAGAAGGCAAGGAGTTTGCAAAGATCTCATTCTGAAACAACCTACTACGGACAACCACCTTCACACTTGTTGAGGAATCAGTACCAGCTCACCTGCTTCTGTGAGGAAGGAGTCAGACCTGGGGCCTTCTGGCTGTGCTCTGGACCTCCCACCACCCACATCTGGGCTGTTCAGAGTTCTGATCTGGGGTGGCTAGTGATTTCTCTCTGATTTTGACGTGCTTGCACATATGTCCTCTGACCTCTCACATGAGAAGGCTGAAAGTGTAGAAGGAACTTCAAGCCCCCACTCATTCTGAAGTACTAGATTAAGGCTAGAACACAGTGGCATGAACTCTGCGCCTCGAAGTATATACTTCAAAAAGAGCCCTGTACCTCTTGTTCACTTGCCAAACAAGCAATCTCCTGAGATTCTCACCCCTCCAGAGATCTCCTTTACCCCACTTCCACACCATTCTCTCTACCCAAGACAATGAGATACTCAGGGAACTTATATGAGGTCTGTCTAGAAGGTGTTGAGCCATGTAATATGAAAACTAGAGACATTTATTGAAGAAAATACAAGATACAAAAAAACAGTGTACATAGGACAATGACACCTCAGTCCCCTTCAAAGTAGGTACCTTGGGACCTCACACAGTTCTCCCAATCGCCATCAGCTGCCCCATCATATTTTCCTGAACCTCATCCACAGTCTGAAATCTCTTCCCTTTCAAATGTGATTTTAGTTCTGGGAAAAGCCAGAAGATGCAGGGTGCGGGATAGGGGCTGTAGTGGGGCTGAGTCACCTGGGTGATTTGATGTTTTGCCAAAAAACTCTTCCTGAGATGTGATGCACGATTTGGCATGTTGTTGTGATGAAGCTTCCAATCATCAGCTGCTCATAGCTGCAACCTTCTCAATCATCCAAATATTTTCCTGTTCTGTGGAGGAATGTTCAAGCTTAAGGCAAAATTTGATGCAGATTCATTGCTCTACTTGCTCAGTCATTTTGAATGTGACAGCCACGCAGTACACATGCTTGTTCAACCTCATCTATCACCCCCGCTGATTAGTACAGTGAAGTCGTCATTGTTCACGCACGCACATTCCAGTCCACTCTCCCCAGCTGCCAGGTTACATCGATGTCGCACAAACCATTCTCATTATATTAACAATGGCTGGACTTTTTCCAGACAGACCTTGTATACATTGAAAAATAGGGAATCTTTGACTTGGAATGGGAACAAAATGGTGTCTACCTTCTGGCACAGTGAATGAAGCTGTTTTGTTTGGGCTCTTTCTGAAATTTAAAAAAAATCCCTCTTTTCAGTTACTGTTAATAGGGTGAAAACCTCAAGAGTTCCATGTCAAGTAGGGAAAATGAGATTGGCATTTCATACAAAACCAGTGTCTCAGCCATCCATGGATTTTTGCTGGCTCCAGGCACATGCTGGCTGCCACCTCCCCACCTCTCCCCCCTCCTCTCCAGGTCCTCTAACCAGTCAGTCCTCACTGCACTAGAGAAGCTCCTGGGTGGAGTGTGCATGACTTCTTGTCCCCCAGTGACAACCACTTCCTGTTTTCTTTTGAAGCTCACTGGCAGAGTCTTATTTTGCATGAAAAACATGGTGGGTTTATCCATGCTCTCAGTCTCTGCTAAATATACTTTATAATTTCTGTCAGCCAAAGTCCCAGGCTCTCACCTTGCTTAGGTGTAGCTGCACAGCTCTTGTCCAGAAATGGTGCCGTCCAACTGAAATCGTATATTGAGGCAGCTGATTACATGGTGAGACACTGACCTTGAGCTGCATTGCTGTGCAGTAATCCAAGCCATCTGCACTTGACCTTGATGACAATTAAAACCTTCAGATCTCTCAGGCGTTTCCTTCCTCTGATTATAACTTAGGGGTTGCAGCAAAACTCAAAGGGAAACAGAACAAGTTTTGGTGCCAGCTTGATTTCTGCAGGGCAGTTCTCAACAGAGAAATCCCCGCTTTGTGTAACAGCTTTCTTCTCAACTGAAATCCAGGTACTTAACATCTAACAAACCCTGAACTTTTAATTACTCCATTGCCTCTTTTGCCCAGAGGGGAATAGGGACCTTTTGTTTATGGAACCAGAGTCAGACAAAATTATGCAGTAAAGTTTGTTCTAGAGATCTCCTATCTCGCCGTTTCCCACATGTTCCTTTGGGCCTCTCCTGTTTGCTTTCCCTACCTCCTGTGGGCCTTGCTTCAACTAAAGAGATACAAACCAACAAACAATAAAGGGAAAGAAAGTCAACGTTCCATTCCTTACCTCCTTTCCCTTAACATTTCCACATCTTTAGGATTGTGACTTTTCCTATGAATTATAGAGGAAACACACACAATAAGTACATTCAGCCAAAGTGTCCAAGGACACACTGTTGGCCTCGGGAGCGGGAAGGAAAAGCCCTTACAGGGAACGGATTTCTACTGGGACGCACTGACTCCATGGCAGTCCTCGGGGAAGGAGAGGCGGATTGGCTGGCTGGGACCCAGGAAGTCCCACTACGTACGCCTACTTCAGCATTCTTCTGTCCACAGCTCTCTGGGCAAGCACAGCACGGTTCCTTGAACTCAGGCCTCCCGCAGGACGGAGGCTACAGCCTCAGTCTGTGGACACCGGTGGGGATTTCTTGGGTGATCACTGAAAAATTCAAGAACATGGAGATTTCTTTATCTGACTGGGCACCTGAGGTGCGGGTAGGGGAGAACTCTGGGGGTACAGTGCTTTTTTCTTAAGCACTAAGATGTGACAGAAGAGCTCATCACAGATACCAGTAAGTGATGAAGGGAAAAAAGTGAAATATTTCTTTTCCTTATATTTAGGCAGCACTCTTACTGAGTTTCCCTAGATGTGTCTTCAACACTAGTCAGGGCAGAGCGTCAGTGCTCACAGAAATTTTACATTCATTGGGTCCTCTTTAAAACCTTATGAATTAGGCCTTTCCATTCTCTTTTAAAAAAATTAGGAAGTGGAAACCCCCCATAAACTCACTCTCCAGACATGATCCGTATTATTATTATTATCATCTTCCCTCTGTAGATGAGAAAAAACTAAGATTCAAGAAAAGTAAAATAATTTACTCAAAGCCAAGGTTCTATCTTCAAATCCGTAGGCTCTTTTAAGTCTATTTTCCATATCCCCTCCCCATTTTGTTCTGTGGAATGGTAGTAGGGGTGTGTGTGTGTGTGTAGGTGTTTCTCTTATTTTTAATATTTTTCCAAGGGGGGAAAATGACCAATAGTTTAAGAACAACCTAAAATGACTGTTTTGTCTGTAAGACCACTATTTGGTATTGCCAAATTGTGTGTAAAAATACGTACATCATTTAATCTAAAAGGCCTGGGTTTTGATAAGTGGGTCACCATTCATAAGTATGTCCAAAGTCTGGTGGTATCACAGTCCCCTCCCCGCTTCAACTTGTGGGGTAAAGGCCAGATGCGGTAGATCAGGGGGTGGTGTTCTGTTGGCATTTGTCAGGTGGCTGAGCTTCCACAGTTGTGCCTTCTATGCTAAGATGCCAAGTCCTGGTTGGTGTTTATCATTCCAACCACTTACAACATGTAACTGTTTGAAGAAAATGGAAACTGTAACAGTTCTATTTTTGTTCCAGTTAAATATACTTCAACATAGGCAATATCAAAACAGACAACCCAGTATTTTTTCAAGATCATAATATTTAGTTGTTTCATGGTATTAACTAAATAAACACCACCCCAGGCTGCATCTTTATGTTTCTGCATTTATCAAAATCCATTTGCAAAATTAGTACTTCAGTAAAAAGCAAGTCATTCCCAGTGTTTTTCACTTGGTTACCAAGAATTAAGAGAGGAAATAGAGGGAAACTCTCAGGGGAGGGTACCTCTTTGCATTTGGGCTTGCACTGCCTGGGAGGTCGGAAAGGGAGTTGTTGACCTGTCCAGTCAGTGGTGCATTTCTGGTGTGGCAGGGCTGCTGGGAGCTGTGTATAATCACTATTAAAAGTATCCATTATTGTACATTAAAATCTGGGATAGAAAAGACTTTAACATGTCTGTTTTTGCCCTGGCTGGTGTGGCTCACTGGATTGAGCACTGCCCTGCAAAGCAAGGAGTCACGGTTCGATTCCCAGTCAGGGCACAGGCCTGGGTTGCCGGCCAGGACCCCAGTAGGGAACCCGCGAGAGGCAGCCACACACTGATGTTTCTCTCCCTCTCTCTCTACCTCCCTTCTCCTCTCTCTAAAATACATTTAAAAAGATCTTTTTAAAAAAAATAAACAAAATATCTGGGTTTATTTTGTTACGATAATAGTAATAAATACCTATTGTAGAAAATCTGTTACAAGTTGCCAAAAGCAGAGTGTAGGAGAAAACTTTTGTAAGCTGAAACTGTCAAGTGAAGAAGCAATTGCCATTAATTTTATGGGAACAGTTTTTAGCATTCCCAAACCCCCTGAAATCACCTACTGTTTGTGTCATACCCAGTAACGCGTATAACCTAACCCAACGCTCACGTACAGTGAACGTGGAGCCACGATCCCTGCTCAGGGCTCTGCCACCCCTGGAGCAGCGTAATGGCACCCGGAGGACAGACCTGAGTGCTCTTTCTTTTGCTGTTGGTCTTTCTGTGTGGAAGCAAAAATCCTCTTCGGATTTCTTTGTCAGTGAAAACGAGCACTAATGTAGGTCTTTTGTAACAACAAAGCGGTTTAACTAGAACTTTAGAAAAGCAGGAGAAACCTGTAAATGTAGAACACTATGTAAAAAATGAAAATGACCCATCGTTCTACCAGGCTAAAAAGACCCCATGGTGTACTTCCTTTCAGCCTTTTTTGTATGCCTACATTGTTTTTAGACAAAATTGGGATCATGCAGTATATTTAATTTTGTGTCCTACATTTTTGACTTGGTATTAAGTCATGATCATTTCTCCATAATATTAAATAGGATGATTTTAATGCCTATATAATATAAACATATAAAAACTTGTTTTTATGTAAATTTTAACGTGTTGAATATTTTAGTGGTGTCAACATGTGTACCTTTTAATTCCTATAATTTTTCACATATCTTCTTTTAATTCTTTTAAAGATTTTATTTATTTATTTTTAGAGAGAGGGGAAGGGAGAAAGAGAAACATTGATTGGTTGCCTCTCATGTGCCCCCAACTGGGGATCTGACCTGCCACCCAGGTGTGTGCCCTGAGCAGGGATCAAACAGGCCACCTTTCGGTTCGCAGGCCAGTGCTCGATCCACCGAGCCACACCAGCGAGGGCTAGTATCTTGTTTTTAGTTTCTAATTGCAAAAAGGTGCTCTGACCCAAATTACAAGAAAACCCAAAGGAAAAATAAGAAATCATTACACACTGCCTTTTGAAAAATAATAGAACAAACTATGCAAATAATACCGAAGTGCTAAATAAATCAAGGAACAAGGACAACATGAGAGTGGAGGTTGGAAGTTGCTTCTCTTTTTCCCATTAAAAACGTCAGAATAATCTAAGAGTTAAAGATGACGCTCCGCGGTTAAACAGTAAAGATGGCAGTTCTACAGTTGCTATGGTTTTGACAAACACGAGCATAATTTTAAAACATTAAAGGTGCTGTGTGAAGAAAACCCCTTTTTTTTCCCCAATAAAGAAAAGGTGTTTAAGACTTAGGTTTGCCCTGAAACAATGCATTCTGTGACTGTTTGATGAATTTATTAGCTTGATTCTTCTCTTTCGGGAGGAATGGTGTCAAAGCAGCACAAACACATTTAATAACCGCCATGTTCCACAAGGATTATTGCACAGACATGAGCCCAGGGTCCGGACTTTGAAATACAGGAAGGGACACCCTTGACTTCACAGTAGGGGCAAAAAGGCAGACAGGTGGGTAAGCACACAACACAAACACAGACGTGCGGCAAGAGCCCAGGTGCATAGGGAGACCGTTCACAAGTTCCCCACTATCTGCTGCATAATGGAATGTAGGATGCTAAGGTAACCTTCCTAATAGTTACACTATGTAACCAGAGGTCTGAGGTGGAGGCTAAAACCCTGTGAGTTTAATTTCATCTCTCGATGTTAGTTTCCTCTGTAGTCTGAATTAATAGTAGTACGAACCAATGGGAAACCCATGTCCCCATGTCAGTTCAGTTGTGACCCTGCACACACTGCTTAACTTCCCGACTCAGTTTCCCATCTGTGAAGTGGCGGTAATTACAAAGCCGGTAGGTGAAGCTGAGATAACTACGTGAGAAAGTTTCGTGAGCGTTTAAGAAGCATGGCCCGAGATACATCAAACTGTGATTATTACGATCATGTTATTAATTTCTTCATGTAGAAATACCACTTAGTGACAAGTGAAGCTCTATCTTTAAGGTTTTTAAAGACTTTTGACAATGAAAGAATCTACAGGAGTCCAGATCTGGTCCCAGCTTAATTTGTTTTACATATTGTAAGGGGTGGTGACTGTGTTCCAGTGGGGTCCCCAAAATAGAGATCTTATGCTTTAAAAATGTGCGTTATACAACATAACATGAGAATAAATTGTATAATAAACCTCCATATATTCATCACTAACATTAACCATTGCCAAGGTTCCATCGTTCTGCATTAGTTGGATTCCCAGTCAGGGCACAGGCCTGGGTTTCAGGCCTGGTCCCTGGTTGGGGTTCGTGCCAGAGGCAACCACTCAATGTTTCATTCTTGCATCTATGTTTCTCTCCCTCTTTTTCTCCCTACCTCTACCTCTCTCTAAATCAATAAATAACATCTTTTAAAAAATAATGTAAAAATAACAATATCAATATAACATTATTGCATTCAAGATTACTTAGTTATTATTTTATACTTGGAATATATGCATTAATGGACATACCATCAAAATACCATCTTAGCCCTGGCTGGTGTGGCTCAGTGGAATGAGTGCTAGCCTGCAAACCAAAGGGTCGCTGGTTCAATTCCCAGTCAGAGCACATGCCTGGGTTGCTGACTGGGTCCCGGGTGGTGGGGTGTCCAGGAGTCCACCACACATTGATGTTTCCCTCAAACCCTCCCTTCCCCTCTCTCTTAAAATAAATAAATAAAATCTTTAAAGAAAATACTATCTTAAAGATATTCAAAACAATCATTTTCTTTGTGTGTCTCTAATACTAAAAACTCGGTTAGTTTCATTTTTTTAATGTGTTTTCAATTTGTAGGGGTTGCTTTTTTCTCCTTTTGATTTAACTGAGATTTTAATTATGTAAATATTCACACAGTTCCAAAATAAAATCTATAGACCACCCAAGACATGTTCACATAAGTTGTGCTTCTATTTCCCATGTCCTCAACTGGTCTTCTCCATCCCCCAGAAGCAAGGAATTATTATTCCTTGGTTTATCCTTCTGATGCTTCTTTTGAAAAATATTTTCTAAATAGATAGCATACTGCAGACATTGTTCTACACTATTCTTCTTTAAATAATCGATCCTAGAGATGATTCCAGATCAGTGTACTGAGATTGTTCTCATTTCTCTTTATAGCAACATAGTATTTCACTTAACCAATTGCCCAGTTGATGGATATTTGGATTATTTTCATTTTTTAAAAATTACTATAAATAATGGCATAGTCATAACCTTGGCCATGAGACATTTTACAGTTTTGCCAATGTGTCTTTGAAATTGTTTCCCACAAGAAAAAATACGTGTGTAATTTTGATAGGTATTTCCAGATTATCCTCTGGAGTTGGACCATTTTGCCTTCAAACAATTTTAAGCAAGAATAACTGTTCCACCGTGGCTGGTGTGGCTCAGTGGTTGAGTGCTGGCCTGTGAACCGAAAGGTCACTGGTTCAAGTCCCCAGTCAGGGCGCATGCCTGGGCTGCAGGCCAGGTCCCCAGTTGGGAGTATGCAAGAGGCAACCAATTGATGTATCTCTCACACATCCATGTTTCTCTCCTTCTTTTTCTCCCTCCTTTCCCCTCTCTCTAAAAATGAATAAATAAAATCTTTAAAATAAAAAGATTTCTTCTTTATCTTTAAAAAAAAAAAAAAGAATGTCTATTTCCCCTCTACCCCAGTAACAAAATGGTCTAACTTTTAGATGTTTGCCTATTTGATAGAAAAGAGTGGTATCCTGCAGTAGTTTTAATATACATGTGATTGAGCATCTTATTTGTATATTTAAGGGCTATTTTCATTTACTTTTCTGTGAACTATCTGACCTTATCTTTTGCCCATTTTTCTTGAGGTTATTGCTCTTCTGGAAGTTTAGGAGTGCTTTATGGGTTTTGGGTACTTGCTGTTTGTGACAAAATTTGCAAACACCTTTTCCTGGTTGGTTAAATACCTCTCCCCTCGTTTAAAAAATTGAGGAATATTTATGCACAGTAGAATTCACCCTTTTTAGAGCGCAGTGCAAGGAGACTTGACAAATCTGTACAATTGTGTAACCAACCCACCACGACCACAGCCAAGATTTCAGAACAGCTCCTGTCGTTTGCCTTTGACTCTGCCTATTGTCCTGCCTAACTCTGCTTGGCCATGACTTTGTACTGTTTCAAAGCTACCACAGCAATGAGTTCATGTAAACAGATTCTTTCAACAGATAGCTCATAATTCTCTTCTGTGCTTTCAACAAACAGATTATACAGCCTGAGTGTACATTCTACCTGGGAAGGAGAGGACACATGTAACTAATAAAGTACATTTACTTTTCTGTTAAGGGGACTTCTAAATTTAGAAGTTAGATGTTTAGAACTTCCTTTAGCAAAGCTGGATGTGTTTGCCCTTTTTCATTTGAGGGGATGGGGGGCAAGCGGTGGGTTGAAGAAAGGAAAAGGAAATGTGGCAGCCTCTAAAAAGGCTTTTGGTAGTTTTGCTGTTTCCAACACGCTACTTGAACCCTCAGCTCCTTCTACCCCGTCCTCAAAACACGCCACTTTGGCATAAGGATTATTTTGAGTTGAAGGTAACTGAGAAACAGCTGACTGGAAAAGCTCTAAACCGGAGGATATCCGTTTCCCTTTTGTACAGGAAATTTTCATGTGAAAAGATGTCTTCCTCTCCTGTACCAGCAAGAGGAGAACGCCTCTGGAGACAACTTGTCTCCTTCGATGACTTGAGTCTGCATAACAAGCCTTATTTCCCATACATTTCCTCCTTACCTTCCCACAACCGCCCCTCCCGGCCAAAGCCTAAGTGAGTTCACCCTTCGCCACACTTAGAGAGAATGGCTTATCTGCTTCTTTGAGTTTTCACCGGTTTCTGTGAAACTCCTGTATTCATATGTAATAAGCCCTTTCCTCCTGTTACTCTGCCTTTTGTTGGATTAATTTGTAGGTTCTCAGATGCTGAACCTAACAAGGTAGGGGGAAAAGTTTCTTTCTCCCCTATACTACCCATACCATTTGAATTTTTAAAAATAGAAAAATATTTAACAATAAGCAAATGCACATTCAAAGAATAACAAGTTTGGTTCCGACTGGAGAGGAGAAATGGGTTGGGTGTCAGCCTGCAAAGGGAAAGGCCGCCGGTTTGACTCCTTGTCAGGGCTTGTGCCTAGGTTGCTGGTTCGGTCGGGTCCCAGGGAGCACAGGAGAGGCAACCAATCAATATTTCCCTCTCATATGTTTCTCTCCCTCTCTTTCTCCCTCCCTTCCCCTCCCCCTTAAAAAAAAGTTTAATATAAAGATTCAAGAGTCACAGTAATATCCACATTATGATAAATAATAACATTTAATATCCTCCTCTTGGTAAGTGTTCAGGTTTTGCTTTTTTTTTTTTTCTATTGAACTTACCTGGCCCTCTTTTTTCCTAGACTTTCTATTACTCCTACTCCCCCTTTTCCTATCTACTCATTTGAATTTTTCAGTTCAGTGGGAGATTGAATTTTGCTTGACTGTTTTTGACAACAGCAGTCAGAGAAAATAAAGTTCAAGGCTCTGGAGTTCTGTTTCCCAACGTCCAACCAGCAGTCGTCCTCCACACGTGAGTCCCTCTCAAAACCACAGGAAGTTTCACAAGAGATGGTCAAGCTTGTTTGTCTGCTTCTCTCAGTTGTGTTACAACACAGCCCTCCACCCCCCAACACTCTTTCTTTAAGTCATACCCTGCCTGCTAGTCCCAGGTTTCTGAGAGTTACAGTCTCTTAACTCCTCAGCGTATGTTTTAGCAACACTTTGGCCCTTACCTCTTTGGTCAACTTTTCTTCACAACGTCAAGTGTTTACTTGTTTTTTGCTGGTGACCTTTTCCCTCTTCCCTGAACTTCCTATTTTACTATTTTTAAAAGATTTTATTTTTTTATTTTTATTTTTTAGAGAGAGGGGAAGGGAAGTAGAAATAGAGGGAGAGAAGCATCAATGTGTGGTTGACTCTCGCTTGCCCCCTACTGGGGACCTGGCCTGCAAGCCAGGCATGGGCCCTGACTGGGCATCAAGCTGGCAACCTTTTGGTTCACTCAATCCACTCAATCCACTGAGCCACACCAGCCAGGGCTGAATTTCCTATTATATTGTCTTCCTCTCTGCCTATCTCTCTCCTCCATGACTCACCAAATCTCTCCACATTTTCTGGTCTTTGGTTCATATTTTGATACATTATTCCTATAGATTTGTAAATTACCTATTACCGTCTGTAATTATATAATTGTCCCATGGAGTACGTTTTCTCACTAACTACATTAAAAGCTTTTGGGAGGCAGGGAGCCCATCTAACCCTTCTTTCATACCCCAGTGCCGTGGGTGCGCTGAGTGCCGGCTGGAACTAAAGACTGGAGGTCACAGAGCGCCCAAGGCAGGGAGCTCCTGCTCTCCTCCAGGAGCCTCACCATTGGCAGTCCTTCTCTTCTTGGATATGGACGTGTATGCCGCCCAGTTCAGGCTGCCATGAGACCTCTCCATAGAAATTCTGAAGCCACCATTAGGTTTCTACTTGTTATTATTAAGAAGAACCCCAATCTCCCTGGAATGCTTTTTCTGAACAAAACAGCATTTCTGTTTACCCAAAGCTGTCATCCTCAGACACAGATTTCAGTCAGACGCCTTGCCTGAGCTCTACAGGTACAGTGCCTTGATAAACAGTCGTCAGATCTCTGCCTTGCATTTGTGGTAAATGTTCCATATTTAACCATGGGCCATTCTCTGTTTCTCCATTCCTCCTTCTACCTCTCAGCCCCCTGAGATTAGGTTTTAAATCTCAAGCAAAAATTGCAGGAAAATGCCCTTTATTCTTCATGGGTTACAAAATAAAGATGACTTCAGTGGGGAGCCACTTGATAAGGGGGCCCAGTCGTGGGTAGTGACTCCTGACTCTGAAGACAGCATTAACCTCCCTGTCACAGCTCTGCTTCTAGAGACCCCTGTGAGAGGTAGAGATGTCGGGAATGGGCCACAGTAATGGAGGCCACACCAGGGCAAAACGAATGCAGGTTCTCCCTATTCCTATTGAAAATAAGAAACAGAGAGCTAGAAGCCCTTCACAGAGGCTTGGGGGTGGGGTGGGGACTTAAATTAGTCAAAAGGATTGATCAGAATAAATATTGGAAAGTTCAATGTCCTGGTCAACAATCTTTTCTTGCTTAAAAGCTTCAAGTAGCAAATATCTCTCACTCAAATGCACTCTATTATAAGCATTTCAAATCAATCCACTACATATCTTTTCAGACTGATGAAACCTTCTGGTTTTTCTTTGAGGCCATCTGACTCTACTCTCACCCCAGCTGGTTGAACTCAAAAGGCAGTGTTGTACGTACAGTGGTTAGGAGGGTGACTTTAAGCACAAGGGGCTTCACACTGAGGTAGTGGTAACGGTTACCCCATGCTCCTCTTTCATCAGGGGGAAATTAGGGCTGTCGTGAGGATTAAATGAGCTAATACAGACTAACCTTCAGATTAGTGCTTGGCTTATAGTAAGAACTCAATAAATGTTCAATAATTTATTTTTTTCTTATCTGAGGGATCCTCTTTAGGAATAATATCTTAGAAATTAAAAAACACAGTACCAGTTGCTTCAGAGGTTTTTTTCTTCTATAGGATTTCTTTCATTGGACACGAATAAACTAGTACTTTAAGGAAGGCAAACAAAGTGTGTTTACTCAGTACAATTTCCAACTATTTCAAGAACAACCCACCAAATTCATCTTTAGTTTCACGTGCTCTTTGGAAGTTCTGTATCTTTGCCAAAGTGATTCAATTTTTTAAAAACTCACTCGAGGGAAGCTGGAATTGTCTACTGTTTTTCTTCACCATGTATACATCCGTCTTTTTAGCTTGGCTTGTAATACGAGTTTTTAATTGACCTATGTGTAGTTAACAGTGCGTGGAAATTACCAGTGGACATCTTAAACCCCAGTGGTTTCGTGTGCTGTTGGATTTTTAAATTTGATGAAGCTATAACTTAAACCAAAGTTTCAGTGTTAATATATTTGGTTTCTCAATCTTAAACTGATTGTTGCTTTGGAATATTTTTGATTATTTTCTGTTATATTTCCATGAAAAAGAATTTTTTAGACATAGAAGTGCCCAGGTTTCTCCCCCATTTTCACAATCTTCTGTTAATACCATAGCAACGCCCAGAGTGCCTAGAGGGCCATATTAGGTTTTATCCACCTAGGCTTTATTGAAACTATTCTCATAGTCCCACTTTAAAATAAAGTAGTTTTCACAAAATCATAGTGAGAGTGTCTGTTTTATTATCATGACTTAAAGTTTCAGATATTTTAGAGCTGGGGCCTCCTATTCTCATTCTATAACCTATGGTTGAAGTTCCTTGTAGTGTTAAAATATAACTTTTAAAAAGCTGCAGTCATTATCTGTACTTTAGTTTCCTTTTAAATTTATAAAATTAAGAAATATTCCAGGCATACAAAAATGCAGATAATACCATTTTAATCATCTGTGTTTCCAATACTCAGATAAAACACACATTAACATTTCACCATATTTACTTGAGCCTTTTTCCTTTTAAAGAAATAAAATGCCACAGCCACAATGGGAGATTGCTATCCATTCTTCTTGGTGTAACCTTCCCATCTCTCTTTTTTATTTATCTTTTAAAGGAGACAAGTAATTATCACTTGATGAGAGTTAGTGCTAATGTTAAGAGCTTTGAGGACCTGAGATAGAAGGTAACATAATTAAGTATCATAATGATGAAGGACTTTTTAATCAGATATGTGCTTTCCCTTGGCCAGTTCATATCAGAGTAATGAGGAAATGCAGAACCCTAAGATGAAATCTACTTAGACGCAGACACCAAACTATGGGGTTCCCGGAGTTCTCACACACCAGATTGTAACCCTTGCACTAACTAGATATTTGGATTGACAAGTCTAGTTATGGGGAAGACAACTAATTTTCCTCCTCTTCCTTGTCCTGTGTGCCTGGGTAACTTCCAGGCTCACAGGCAGACTATCATTGTCTTGGGTGCTGAGGATGTGCCCAAATATGGAAATATTATTCTTATATGTAATCACATAATTTTACTTGATATAATCCCTGTAAGAACTCTTCAAGGCAAGTACTATCATCCCCGGTTCTTCAAATGCGGAACTGAGGCTTAACCAGGTGAGACAATTTGCTGTGGGTCCCACCTCCTTAGCCCGCATTTCAACATTGGTGGTCTGATCTCCAAGCCCACAAACTTAACCACCCAGCACACCGCCTGTCAGCTGTTATTTTGTTTATTTCTATTGTTGTCATGGACAAAATGGGAGTAGCCAGCGTCACAGCCAGTGCCGAGGCACTCACTGTCTCTGTCAAAACGAGAGACAGACTGTGCTGGTGCCGGGCCACACTGCGCAACCTCCAGGTACAGTCCTGGAGTAACCAACTCCCATCGTCTTGGAGTTTGAGTTCATAGAATTTTTCAGATAAACTCTCTCTCTCTTTTTTACTTTTTAGATTTTATTTTTTTATTTATTTAGAGAGAGAGGGAAGGGATGGAAAAAGAGAGGGAGAGAAACATCAATGTGTGGTTGCCCCTCACATGTCCCCAACTGGGGACCTGGCTTACAACCCAGGCATGTGCCCTGACTGGGAATCGAACCGGCAACCCTTTGGTTCGCAGGCCCACATTCACTCTACTGAGTTACACCAGCCAGGGCTTTTTTTGAAAGTCCTTTAAAAAACCAACCTTTGGGAGTTTCTATTTGTCTAAGAGAATACCTTTTCTAAATTATTTTAAGAGGACCAATTCAGTTATCATTTTGAAAATCTTATTTCTGATTCTCTCTGTGTCTCTGTTGATTCCACCCAATGTTGACAGAGAACAGAAGTTGGCAGAAATATGATGAGAGGGACTTTCCCAGCAGGAAATATATACATACAACATACATACATGCATAAACATGGAAATAAATAAATAATGGGGATATACTAGTTAGGATGATATGGGCTTGTCATCTGGCTTCAACAACAAAGAAAATATATTAACTCACATAAAAAGGAGTCCTAATTAGGGAGGCTTCAGAGTTGGTTCATTCAAGGACCATGCTGGTTCCTAGCATTATTATCATGCTTTCCCTTCTTTAGCCTGTCAATTTTGTCTATGAAATGGCTGAATTCCCAGGTACCATACACAGGCAAGACAAGGTCCAGTAGAAGATGAGACATTATTTTTTGGTCTCTTTTGAAGGCGAGTACATTTTTCCCAAAAGCAGCCCAGCAGACTTTCCCTTAGGTCTCAGATCTCAGTGGCCAGGTCTGGGACCTGTTCACGCCAGAAGCACTGCCCTGATGGGGGATGGGGTCCCCACAGCGGCGGACTGGAAATGAGGCCTTACGGCTGGGATTGAACCTCCTACCCCCAGAGGAGAGGATTCCCGGACAAAGTCCTTGTTTGGTTATCAAGGAAGTGGATTACGGGTGCACAGTGTGCAACAAGGTCTAATGTTTGGAGAAGAAAGATGAATATTTTTTGGTCCTATTCTATGCCAAAGGCTTTACATGGATTCTCCTGCTTAACCCTTCCAGTAAACCGATGAGCGTAAAATGGGAACATTTTTATGCCCATCTTATTCATGATGAACCTGAGGAACAGAGATGCTAATCAAATTGTTACAGGTCACACAAGAGTAAGTGACAGTGTTCTCCTTCTAAGTCAGGTCTGCCTAACCTCCAAGGTCATTTTTTTTCCCATGTGACATAGATATTGATGTAACAATTGTCTGTCAACATGAACTTTTTAATAATATTCCTGATTTTTATCGTAGTTCCTCATACATCCTGAGACTATTACCTATGATTATACATGTAGTTACACAAATGTAATCACAGTATGCATGCTGTTTATGACCTACTTTAGGAATACTTGCCAATCTCCTGAGTGAAAACTGTACCTTGTTTTCATTTGCTAGAATTTTTGTAAGCCTTAATACCCTATTCTCTACCCAGCAACAAAAGGGGTCCTTTAAAAATTTAACTCAAATTGTGTATATTCTTTAGCTCAAAATTTCCAATGATTTCTCATCTCAGAGTGAAAATGAAAATGAAAGTCCTTATAATTGCTTTTGAGGCATTATAGGAGCAGTAACCTCTCTGTCCCTGTTGCCTCTCTGATAGCAATTCCTACCACTCTCTTTTATATTCATCCACTTCAGACACACCGGCTTCTTTGCACTTAGTTGAACAAAACAGCACACTCCTGCCTCAGGACCTTTGCACTTGCTGTTTCTTTGGCCTGAAATGCTTTCCCCAAGGATACCTGCATGGCCAGCTCTCTTACCTCCTACATATCTTTGAAAAGTTATCTTCTCAGTGAGAGCTTCAATAACCAATCTATATAAAACTATATTCTTTATCTTCCACGATTTGTGTAAGAGTATTTATTACCTTCCAACATACTATATCATTCCCTTATTCGTTTTTTCTGTCTTCCTCTAATCCATACTGAAATATATGCCAAGGATTTTTGTTTTATGTTGTCCAGTGATGTGTCTGTTGTGCTGAGATCAGTGTCTCGTGGTTAGTATGTGCTCAATAACTATTTGTTGATTGAGTGACTGTTTTAATGCCTAAGTGACTGATAAGTTATTTATATTTCTGTTTTTATGAACTGATTGTCATGTCCTTTGGTTTCTTTGCTATTAGGTGTTCAAAGTTTTTATTGATTTGTATGAACTCTTTATATTTTAAGGATACCAATTTTATGGCAAATATTTCCCCCATTTCTTCCCTTGTTTTTTACCACTGTGTGTGGTAGGTTTGTGTGTTAAAAATATTTAAACTTTTACATAGTCAAATCTAGAAATATTTTCCTTTTTGATACTGTGTTTTATAACAACAAGTTGACAAAAGAAAAATTTCATGTCTACATATATTTGATCAAAGACTCAGCAGTTCCTAGTTTCTTCTACATTATTATATTCAAATTTCTACTATTTGCAGATATGTAGTACTCAAAAAATTTGAATAATTATTTAAACTTTTTGATATGTAGTCAGTTACCAATTATTATTTTTTCTCCTGGGTTGTTTATCTGGTAAGCAATAAGGGTAAACTATTATTAAAACCTCTCCTTTTATATTAATTTAAGGGAAAGAATTTAATATACAGAATGATTAAATTATAAAACATTTGTGTTTATAATATTTGCATATACTTATTGTTTTAAAGATATTCTCTGTCATGGTCCCGGCCGGCAGGACCGCGTGTTGTTGTGGAATGCTTGTCCTATATCCCCGGACAAGTGACGAACAAATTCACGCGGACTAAAGGAATCTGGTGGAGAAAAAGGGATGTGTGGCCAATCTCTCAAGGATCAAGAGAGAGGGGCCCAGACCCTTTGCTTCAACAGGCTTTTATTGATATTCTAGGTAGATTACATCAAGGAGGGTCCTCCTTCACTGTGCACAGGTTCACTTTAGGTGGTTATTATAACAAAAGAAAGAATGTTGCTAATCCCTTTAAGATAAAGGTCATTTGCAGTTGTAAAGGGAAAAGGTTGAACTGGTTACACCCAAACTTGAGAGGTTTAGCATAGATTTTTGGGAGGTTACTTTAAAGATATACAGTACACACATGTTTCCTCAATTCAAGGTGAGGGAGTTTTTTAGCAAAAGCAAGTCTCAAAGAGGCCTAGGTACAATGCGGGCCTGATTCCCCACGGGAGACCTATTCACGGATGTTCTCTGCACGCCACGTGTGTCTGTCTGCATTCAGAACCAGAGATGAGCCACAAGATCACATCACACATGGATAGGTTCCCTATAATTCTCCATTCAAAGAAAAGCTTAGTAGGCTATAAGTCTAAATCATTAGGCTCTTGTGTCACTGGAATGTTTATGATAATAGAGCCCACTTATGAATTCTATTCCGTGTTTGACAGTAAGTCCTTTCAAAACTGAACTTGGTTGTATACATTTATGTATTCCACCCCTTCACTGAATTTCAAATATTAAAAATGTCTAGTTGTTTAATGACATTTTACATTTTTACAAATATTAACTTCATGAACCAAATTTTAAATTTATAATTTTTATTTATCTATTTATAGATTTTTATTTCTTAATTTGCAAAAGAGAAAGAAACATCGGCTTGTTGTCCCACCTATCTCTCCATTCATTGGTTGATTCCTGTATATGCTCCGACCAGGGATCAAACCTACAACCCTGGTATGTGAGGATGATGCCCACACCAACCAAGCCACCAGGCCAGGGCTAAATTCATAATTAAAAAAATGAAGAACACTATCAGGCCCTGGCTGGTGTGGCTCAGTAGATTGAGCACTGGCCAGAGAACTGAAAGGTAGCCACTCGGATTCCCATCAGGGCACGTGCCTGGGTTGGGGGCCAGGTCCTGAATTGGGGGCAGGTGTGAGGGCATGCCTGAGACAACCAAATGATGTTTCTCTCCTTCTCTTTCTCCCTCTCTTTCCCTCTCTCTAAAAAATAAATTTAAAAAATCTTTAAAAAAATATTATCAGAAAAATATAGAAATATGATTATGATACCGCTTTTAAGAAACAGAATGCCAATTCTTCCTTCCTTTATGGTGTTTACTTTTTGTCGTTTAAAATAATTTTTTTGTACTTCATTGTTTAATTATGCCTTTTTGTTATAACTGATTCTGATGATGCATTGACAGATACAAAAATTAAGTCCTCTGGAACTTAAAAAAGAATATCATGAAAAAATCCTTTTTATCAAATGGTGGATCATAAAGCCCTTTATTTATTTTTCCTTCTAATATTTTCTTCAAAATGTGCAGAAACTATTTAAAATCATTTGTTCTGGGTGAGGTTATATCCCCCTTTCAACCACAATAAAACAAGTTATTTAAGCTCTTTAAACCTATGTATTACTCTTAAGCTTGAGTATTTAATAAGAATTAATGTTAATAAAATAATGGAAACCAGATAACAATCTTTCATAAGTAAGCAAATAGTCCTAACCTCTTACCCTAGGTTATGCGCGTGGCATGCTCAGGGATCTGCTTAGACTGTGCAAAACAGTATGGAATTAGAATTCCTGGTTTCTAACTGTTCAGTAGCTGTGTGGCTGGTGTGGGGGAGGAAAAATAATTTTCCTTCTACCCTTCTAAGTTCTTCTGGCTGGACTAATAATCAAATTAACATGAGACAGATTAACGGGAGAAAATGACCAACTTTATTACATATGTACATATGAAGGTGCCATAAGAATGTGGGAACAGGACAGATCGGGCAGGTGAGGCTTATATGACATTTTAAGCTATGGAGAAGGGTGGTTATGGTTGGGACTTCAAAGGCGAAGAAGGCAATTCACACGGAAGTGAAAAGGCAAATGTTTGGTAAAATAGTGTTTGCTGGGCCATCTTTAACCAAGGGACAGAGAGACAGGACTTTGACCAAGGGGACTTGGGAGGCTCCTCCTTATCATACCTAATTGATGTTAAACTAGTTATCTATGATAATAGCTCCTTTCCTGGAGCAGATCCTATATCTAAATACTTTAAGCAGTTAGGGAGAAGGTTGAAGGTTTTTCCTGAGTCATTAAAAAAAACAGCTTAAAATAATATCTAAAAAAAGGTCCTATTTTGGGGTCCTGGCTGGTGTGGCTTAGTGGACTGAGTGCCAGCCTGAGCGCCAAAGGGTCACTGGTTTGATTTCCAGTCAGGACACATGCCTGGGTTGAGGGCCGGGCCCTGGTGGTGGTGGGGAGGGTGGGGGGGAATGCAAGAAATAGCCACACATTGATGTTTCTCTCCCTCTTTCTCCTTCCCTTCCCCTCTCTCTAAAAATAAATAAAATCTTTAATTTAAGAAAAAGCCCATTTAAAAAAGTCCCATTTTGGGTCGGCAAACTCTGCTTCCCCTCACTGGGAAGAGACTTCAACGTTGCAGGACCTTTAAAATGGGCCACAACTAACTGCAAGTCCTGCCTGACGGACTTGGGTGAATCACTTGGGGTAATACACAAGTTTACAAGCTGGACGTGTGAGTAAGCCTTCTGAAGGAAGGGAGAGCACGTTTGCAAGCCTTCTTTCTGCTGGGGATGGAGTGATTCCTGAGCCAAGTTCCTCCTTCCTATCATCTGCAGACCAGCTCTGCCTCCCACTAGTCCGCAAACGACCACAGCTGACCAGGGGCCAAGCAGGGAATCTAGAAGGGCACCTGCAGAACTGCGTATCAGAACTGGCCCAGCTCTCCCACCTGCGGCTGCTTTTCTCTAGTTAAGCCTCTACTGCTCTAGGTGTAAACTGAGCACAAAATAGCTCTGTCTACTTTACAAAGTTGTTTAGAGGATTAGAGATAATGCAAGAAAGTTTAGTTATAATGAGTGAAAAGTTCGTTTCCTAACCCCTGTCCCAATGAAACCTCTCCTGACGCCTGCTTAACACAGCAGCGCTGAAACTTCAAGAAACCGCCTTTCCATCAGGATCTCGGCAAGGAAACTAGAGTTATTTAACTCAATCCAAAAACAGAAAGGCGTAATTGACAGGTACCCACAGGTGGTTTGGGGGAAACTTTTGCATTTTAAAAGAGGATTATCCGACCGGAAGGATTTGAGAAAATATGGAACCTTTATTTATTTAATTTTGGAAGGAGGCGAATAGAATTCCCTGAACCGTACACCCCCGTCGTTGAATGGTCGGTTTAAAGCGGGCTGTGGGAGGGGACATTTAAAAAGCACGCCTAATTAATAAGCTGGAACTACAAAACTAGTTCACGGCCTACCCCCGCCCCACCCTTTGCACCAAGTGGACTGTACAAGCATAACGACCTTGGCTGTCCTAATCTGGGAATGAACCCTTGCTAGAGAGAAGGGCGACAGGAAAAGACCGAAGCTCAACTGAATTAACAGGATGTTTTCATTTGAATAAACTCAACCCAGTTGTTAGCTCCCCACTCATCACTGCTAATTTCCAACCCTCCGGGAGGGGCGAGCTGCGTGAGTTCAGCACGAGGCGAAACCGCTGCAGGACGCGCGAGGGTCTGGGGGCCCCGTGACCGGGCAGTGTCCTGTCCACCCGCCGGACCCCAGGAGGGGGCGGTGGACTGATCACAGAAGACTTAGCAGTTTCCAGGAGGTTGGGGAATCGACCCCGGACACACGCCAGCACAAGCATTCCTCGAACCGGGCTTTCCGGGTTCTTGACCGCTAGTAGGGCGGGGAGCGGGTCCCCACCTGCGGCCGCGCGGGGGAGTGTCCGGAGCCTCCCCGGGAGCGGTTCGCGGGGCGGGGGCGGGGCCCTGGGAGGCGGGGTCGCGAGGCGCTCCGAGGCCCGGGCGGCGCCAGGAGCCCGGCGGGGAGGCGGCAGGAGGGGCCAGGACCGAGGGATTGAGCGGCGGTCGCAGCTGCAACAGGACTGCCGGTCGGCGGCTCTGGGCCGCGCGCCGGGAACCTCGCGGGGCGGGCGGGCACGGGACCCCCTGCCTGGCCACCTGCGCCCGGGGGAGGCGATCCGCGCGCGACGGGGCCAGCAGCATGAGCAGCGGCTACAGCAGCCTGGAGGAGGACTCCGAGGACTTCTTCTTCACCGCCAGGACCTCCTTCTTCAGGAGAGCGCCCCAGGGCAAGCCCCGCGCCGGCCAGCAAGTGAGTGGTGCGCGCGGCAGACGCTGCAGCCCCGGTCCCACAGCGCCCGGGTGTCCGTGGGCGGCGGGACCCCCGATGCCACGTGTCTCCACGGGGCGGGGTTGCTCGCGGGGAACGAGAAGGGGGTCGCGGAGAAGTGGCTTCTCTATTTTCGGATCCCAGGGTCCTGCCTGGAGTTTGTGCACGTGGGCGTGCGGGCTCGCTCCGGGGGCGCCTGGGGCGAGGGAAGGAGGGGGAAGGGCGGGGAGGCTGAGGGCTGGCTCCTGCCTTCCGTGCCAGATGGCCTCTGCGGCTCCGCTTCGGGCGGCCGCCTGGCTGCGGGGCAGCAGTTCACAGCGAGGAGGCGTCTCCTGGCCACTCCCGGAGTTTCCCCTGCCACCCGGGACGCCCTTGGCGCCCACGCAGAGTCAACGGTGGGTCCTCGCGCCGGCCCTCTGTGTTGGTCAATTCAGCGGCCTGTGGCCCTCTGAGAGGCTTGGAGGGCAGTGTAATAGCGAGGAGTGGCCGTGGTGACCCGGCCTCCTGTCTTCCCGGTCCCCGCGCCTCTGGTGGGGAGGAGGCGCTAAGAGAAACTCGGGGCCTGACGATAGTAGGCGCTCACAAAATCTTAGTTGCGGGTATCGAGGTTGTGCGTTTCCTGTAAAGTTAAGGTTATGGGTGCCTCGAATCTGTTTTGCAGACAAGTTTCTGTGATAGGTAAATGCTAGCAGGCGAGAGCTGAGCCTTAGGCCGGTTTCTTCCTTTTTTGGAGGAAGCATGCCGTGGGAAGCCTGACTTGGGAAAAGATGATCAGGGAACTTGGGCCAGTTTTGCCGACCGTGGCCGTGTTTTGCAGAGAGGCTTTCCCGAAACGGGGCAGTTGGGCTGGACCTCTAAGTCTGGCGCTTGAGCCCGCGGCCTCCTGGTCCTGGAGCCACACCAGGAAGCCGTGCCAGCCCAGCTAGGCTCACATCAGATTAGAGAAGTCTGTAATGGAACAAATTGGTTGCTCTTAAAAAAAAAAAAAAAAAAAAAGAGGCGTGCACCAAACTTTGCTATCAAATTTAGTCCTGGAGACTTAGAAGCAAAGAAAATCGTTCAGGGCTGGATGATGAGTTATGGGACAGGTGAGGACTGCGTAATATGTGAAGGTTTCCTTGCCAGACCTTTTCAATTTCTTTAACCACTTTCTGAGGCCAGAGCTCTTTTTATGATTTGGAAGTCCTAGTCTTTTCAACGTCTTAACTCCCAAAGCCGAAGAAGGGGGAGAAGGGCCCATGAAGGGCAAGAGTGAAGTCATGTACCCTTTTCAATAGCAGGTGATCCAGAGTGGAGTCCGCGTGCAGCACTCGCCCCTCTTATTTCTAAGGTTCAAGGCCGTTTACTAGTCACTTGGAGCGATGTCTTAGTTATCTCAGGCTGCTGTAACAAATACCATGGACTAGGTGACTTAAATACTTGTTTCTCACAGTTCTGGAGGCCAGAAATCGAAGCTCTGGGAGCCTACACGATTGGGTTCCTGGACTTCCTGGCTTGTAGACAGCTCAGTGTCCTCACCTGGACCAAGGGCTATCTCTCTCCCTCTTGTTAAGGACATTAATCCCATGGAGGCCACCCTCATGACCTAAAAGGCGCCCCCTCCAAATGCTCGCACACTAGGGCTTCTCCATGTGAATTTTGAGGGGTCACAAATTTTCACTCCATAGCAGGTGCTTTCTCCTTTTCAGTCGAGCGTATTCAAATGGTGAGAACTTGCTGTGCAGTGTGGGAATCAGAGATACCCTTCTTACCCGTGGGTTATGGAGGAATTGCGTTTCCTTGTGCTTCTTTTCACTTGATTTTCTTCCTGGGCTTCTCCCTTCTTTTTGTTCTCCCCTTTGTGTTTTCTTCTTCCACTTATGTTGCTTTCACCATTGGACACTTTGACTAGAACTTGTCAGAGATGGTGCTGGTTTGAAGTCTATTCCAGATTGGTGGCTACGAGTCTCCAGAAAATGTGCTGGTTCTTGGATTTTGCAGGTGTAAGGTGCTCTTTCACAAGGGTCGAAGTATTCAGGTTGGAATGGTGTGAGGATGCCTTAGTACTTTAAATATAAAGTAATCTATTTTTCTCAGTTTATACAGGCACAATACAGTATTTGTGTTATACTCATTAACTTATATAGTCATCTAGATGTGTTATGCTCATATAATGCTAATTTAGCATTGAAAATCTGTCTAACATTATATGTATTTGGAAGTGTTTTGCTGAAAATCAGGACAGTCAGACCTAGTTAGAGAAACCTTGTTTACTTTAGTATGCTGGTGATGATAAGGATAAAGTAAGCACTCTGACATAAAGTGCAGTAGTGAAATTTATCTTTTCGCTAGAGAGGTGGAAAGAGAGGTTGCCATAAGGATCTATTATCCATAATAGTGAATATTTTTTTAGTGCCGAATCACCTGGTGGAAAAGCCAGGAACGTGTAGTTTTGGAACTCTTGAAAATATCCAGAGAAAGCAAGCTGTTTGTGGTAAATGCAGGATGGGGAGAGAGAGGGTGGGGGGGTGCTGAGAAAAGTCTTTCTCCTTTTGCTGGGCAAAGGAACATAGCCCA
>VMDR010002530.1:0-89730 GCA_007922815.1 Macrotus californicus
CTCTCGAACTATCTTCCTTCCATTGCAGCTTTTACATCTGTCTTTAGGGCTGATCCGTTCGCCGTGGCCCTGGCACTCCATGCACACAGACTGAATTTGCTGAACCATGCCAGGTCCTATCTGATGAATTCTTATTTGCATCCCAGTACCTCGGCAATTGGGACAGCACTCTACTGCTCCTTTCTTACCACCTCGGCCTTCACATTTGTCACAAATCACATTCTTTTGCAGAGCTAGTTTTCTTGTTGCACCGTTATATAAATCTTCTAAGGTTACCGAGAGCTGATGCACAACATTTTTACCTCTCCTCTCCCTCTGCATCCTCCCTCCGCCTCCAAAGAACATGTCAAAGATGTCCATGGGGGAGCCAAAGCCACCGCCTGCTCCACCTTCTTTAATTGCCTGCTCTCCTCCTTTATCGTATAGTTCCCTTTTCTTTGCATCGGAGAGCACTTCGTAAGCTTGAGAAATCTGTTTAAACTTCTCTCCTTCATTTGGATTCTTATCCGGGTGGTACTTCAAGGCCAGCTTCCTGTAAGCCTTTTTCAATTCTTCCTGGGTGGCATTGGGTTTGACCCCCAAAACATCATAGTAAGTGGTTTCTTTCACCATTTTTGACAGCCGGTGAGCGGGCCGAGGCAGGTGTGGAGGAGTGGGAAAGAGCGCGTTACTGCGCGCAGCTCCGAAAGCCGCCGCTCCTCCGCCTCTCACCGAGTGTTCTGGAAAGTTCCCCTTTTATTTATATCTTTATCTGGAATGAACTTTGCATAAATGAGAGACTAGCATTAAATAAATAAAAGATTTTACAAACTTTTGTCTAAATTGATATTGTTTTGCTAGGTTTTTCTTTCCCCACTGATTTTAAATGAAAATCCACCTACAGCTACATCATACTAAATTTTGATATATACATTTAGAATGTTTCTAGAATCTCTATCTTAGTACAAAATTTTGAGTATTTCCTTACAAATATCCTGGCATTTTAATTATCCTAGCTTTATATTACAACCACATCTGCCATTAGAATTCTGGTAGCGTAAGTCATCTTTCATTATTTTTCCCATTGGTTCTTGACTATTATTATATATTTCCTTTTCAAGGCAAATTTTAGAATTAATGTTCCACAGAATATTTTGTTGATATATTTTTTGTTTCTATGGATTTATAGAATAATTTGGAGGGTATTAATGTCACCAAAACATTGGCTCTTCTCATCCAGAACCATGTCATGACTCTCCACTTATTTGTATTCTCTTTTATGTTCTCCGATACATTTTTATAGGTTTCCAAAAAAAAAAACCACAATAACCTGGGAGAGTGTAACAAACATTGACGCCAGGGTCACTTACAAAGCATTTAAATAAAAGTTTCTGTGGGGAGAGCCCAAGCACAAATACTTTAACTTTCCCCTCTGATTCCCATATGCAGCTAGGATTGAGAACCGCTAAGTTCTAGATAGATTGTAAACATCACCAGTAGCTGAGGGCTCTCACCTGAGCTCCCTACATGAACTTTTTTAAAAATAGCATTATTTGAGGAATGACAAATACACAATAAACTGCACACATCTCAAGTTTGGCAAGTCTTGACATGTGTAGATGTCCGTGAAAACATCAGCGCAATGACAATGAACATAAGTGCTGTTCCCCAGTTTCAACATGACCCTCTGCCATTCCCTTCCTCCTTTTCTCCCATACCTGGCCTAGGTGCCCACTCATCTTCCTTTTGTCTCTATTGAATTCTTTGAATTTTCCAGAATATTCCATAAATAGAATTTAATGTTTTTGAAAATTTTCTTTAGTTTTAAAGAGAGGGGAGGAAGGGAACAAAGAAGGAGAGAAATATCCATGTGTGAGAAAAACGCTGACCAGTTGCTCCCTGCACACCCTCAACTGGGGACCTGGCCTGCAACCCAGGAATGTGCCCTGACCGGGAATTGAACCAGTGACCTTTCAGTTTGCAGGCTGACACTCAGTCCACTGAGTCACAGCAGCCAGGGCTATAAAAAGGATTTATAGAAATTTAAATTTTCTAGAGATGGAATCATATGGTAGCTACTTTGTTGTTTTGCCTCCTTTCAGTCAGTATAATTATTCTGAGCTTCATCTGTTTCATTGTGTGCATCTATAGTTCATTTCTTTTTATTGCCGTGTAGTGTTCCATTGAGGTATGTGGTTCAATTTACTTATCCATTCATCTGTTTATGGATGTTTGGGTTATTTGCAGTTTGGGGTTATTCCAAATAAAGCTGCTCTGGGAATTCATGTACAAGCTTTTGTATGGACAATCACTTTCATTTCCCATGAGTAAATGCCCAGGAGTGAAATGGCTGGGTTGTACGGTAGGTGTATGCTTATCTTTTTCAATAATTGCTGAGCTGTTTTCTAAAATAGTTGCAATGTTTTATATTCCCACCAGCAACTTCCTTACCTAATTTCATTCCTAGTCAGTCTTAGGAGTGGAGTGTGAGGCCAAGAGAGGCGTCAGGATAAAGCCCGGGCTCCAATCACACACCTGTTGGCGGCACAGCTTGTGAACGTAGCTCTGTGCGAACGAACGCAGAGCCAGCGCTGGCAGGACAGCCTGCACTCAGGATGGAGCTCAGCAGAGCCCTCTTTTCCTTGTGAGGCGCTTTCCGTGGGTGCTAACGGTGAGAAAGTCTCGGTCTGCTGTGTTTTCTGACTCTTCCTGGAAGAGACCAAGTGCCAGGACAGCATCACCCATTGACAGAAACCATCTCCATGTCCATGAGTTCCTGTCTTCATCCATTGGCTCCATTCCCTCCAATCACCAGAGGCAAAGTATCTCCCTCACAGCCCATGACTGGCCTCCGCCTCTGGGAGACAGTCCAGAGCAGGGGTGGGCACAGCACCTCACTCAGGGGCTCTTTCAAGAGAAGAGGGCTCCCATTCTGGCAGGGAGTGTCACTGGGAACCGTCACTCTGAGAATAATGGAGTATTTTGGCCCTGTGTTCTTCTTGTCAGGAAAGCCACTCTCAAAAATTAAAGAAGTGTTCCTTTCTTCCTCCCACTTTTTCTTCCAGATAAATAAATAAATAACTCCTGTTTGCTCCTATATTTGCAAAAATGTCCACAACAAGAATTCCTGAATAACAAGCCAGTTATACAGTAAGAGTCTGATTGAGTTTGATTGTTACTTATATTCTGAAAACATATTGATTACTAATTTTCAAGAAAAAAAATTCAAGAAATGAAAAATCTCCATGCTACATGATTACAAAAGGCCTACCACACAACACTGTGAACGTGCTAATTGCTATTGAATTGTGCACTTGAAATAATTAATTTTATGTTCTGTGAATTTCACCTCAATGAAAAAATGCTTACCAATATTTAATATTTTTCTTAGAAGAGAATTTCAAAATTCTCAGCATAGGAAAAGGTGGTTACAATGAACAGTCTATGTAAAAATATGTTTTAGGGTGTCTCCTGTGCACAGAGGGGGGACTGCCCCCCCCCAAATCTCCTAGGTAGCCTTATTCTAGTATTATGGGAGTCATTTCTTTCTAGACACAGGTAATTGAACCAGGGATAATCATTTGACTCAAGAGTAGATCATTCATAGGCAGGTAACTTGGGCCAATTATATTCTCTTGATATTTTGAACTAATAGACAGAAACCAAGATGAGATGTTATTGAACATTGGACTTTTGAAACTATATGGAGTCAAGAATGAAGTTAAGAAAAATTAAGCCATGTACAAGCCAAGTTATCAGGGGCCAGACTAAACAGAGAAAATGAGAGAGAGCGAGAAAGAGAGAGAGAGAGGAAGAAGAAAGAGGAGGAAGAGGAAGAGGTGAAGAAAAGGGAGGAGAGGGAGGGGAGAGGGGAGAGAGAAGGGAAGGGGAGGAGGGAAAGGAAGGGGGAGCAGGAGGAAGAGAGGACCGAGGGGCTCTGGTTCTGAGGACTTCCCTAGCTCCATTTTGTGGAAGGCTGCACTGAAGTCCCTGTGCCCTCCAGACTGCACATTGCATCCTTACTGAGTATGCTCAAGGGTGTATCTGATATTAAAAGCTGAAAACATTGAGAAACACAGTCTGAAGTTTCCTTTTGTTTCTTCTAAAACTGGGTTCTTCACTGCAGGAGCACTCACATCTCTTGTGCACTCTCAGGAGCATTAAGCAATCCTTAAGGAAAGTCTGGCACTCTCTTCCGTAGGCCAAGGACAGCTCGTCTTGGCTCTGTTTTTAAAAAAACACTGGGTTCTACTACTGGTTCTTCCACTGAATGCCTTACTTTTTGATTTGTCAAATGGGGTTGATAATAGCAGATTTAGTATGTCATAGGATTCATATGGTCAAATGAAATGATGAGAAAAAGCATAAATTTTATTATAAATTATAAATTGGTATGACAAAGTAGAGGAATTGTAGAATATGACCAGAGCAATGGATATACAGGGTGCAGGCAGGGGTGAGGGATGAGAGCGTTTCTCTGAGCAAAAGGTGAATTCCTTAAAGTTCACCTTCGGTCAAAGTCAGTTTTCATTCTCCATCACAAGTCTCCCTAGGGTTCTAGGTTGGGACTGGCTTTATTTTTCCGGTCCCTTCAGTACCTAGCAAGATGCCTTGCACACCAGCCAATGTATCTGGAACAGAGGTGAATAGCAATGCCAGTGACAGACTCAGCAGGTGTGCTTGCACAGCACGACAGGTACCTGGGGGAAAGGCTGGCTGAAGCTGATTGAAGCCAAGTTCGGGTCCATACAGTGAACATGCTAAGGTTAAAATAAAACTCCCTGTGTGGACTAAAGTTCAGGTCATCATTCCCAGGGAAGCATGGGGGTGGGACCAAGGAGGAGGCATGGAGAACATGTGAATGTCAAGTTTGCCTGCAGTGATTTCAGTGATGGCAAGGAAAAAGCGTCCACCAGAGCAATGCATTTAAACTAAGGGATGCCCAGGTCAGTTCTTTTCTTCCATAACTCCCCATCTCAGCAGGATAATGTATGAGCCCCTCAAAGAAGAAAGTGTAGTATCTCATGATCAGGAGACGTCTTAATCAGTTCCCTGGATGCAATTTCTTTGTTTCTATTTAGCATCCATCCTCAAAATTGAATGCTGGTAATTCCTCTAACAATACATCTCCTTCCTTTACTCATTCCCTTGCTGGGCTCTGCCTTTCAGGAACTTTAATACCAAAGAGAGTGGGATAAGCAGCATTCATTCATTCATTCATTCATTCGGTGTTTGCTGATTGCTTATTGCTTAAGACACATGTCAGGTATGACTTTCTAATCTCCGTCACTGACACCACCATCCAGAGAGAGGTCCTTTCTCTCAGCTCCTATAGTACAAATATCCTGATCATCCCTCTCTCATTGCATTTATCACCCAGAGGTAAGTATCTATTCATATGTCTGGCGCCACCAATAGAACTAAACCCACACAGTCAGAGGTTTCCCTCCCTCCTTTTTCTTTGTACTTGAAACAGTGCTTGACACAATGAAAGTGCTCCGTGTATTTTGTGGAATGATCAAGGGAACATATAGGGAAGAAACCGTGGTTTTTAGATTGCATAATAGAGAGCTTGCAGTATCTCTGAGGTTTGTGTGACACACTCTTCCATGAGACCGACTGACTTGTAATGGCTGGTCACGACTATTGTACCCTAAACCTCATACAGAAACAAGTTCTCATCTCATCTCTTGATTTCACACACTGAGCATTGCTGCCTATGTCGTCCCCTTCACGGTGCTTTCACGCTCCCTCCTTCTGTCACCTGCCCCACAGCGACCTTGTGAAGCGAGGTTCCTCCCTACCACGGGAGTGAAGCTGGCACTGCTCTATGAGGTGACGGGATGTGCCGAGGGTTCACGGGGTGGTTACAGAGGAATCGGGATTAGAATCTGGGATCAGTGCCAGATTGCTATGAAAGATTCTCATCACCTAGGGATGAGTTTTATTGACTTTGAAAGCTAAGGAGGGTACTCAGGGAAAAAAAAAAAGGGCTAGTACTACCCCCAGGAGGAAAATCCAAGGAGAAAAGAACCAGAGGCAAGGAGAGAGAGTTGATGTCACTCTGCCAGGTTGTACTTTTCTCTCAATTCCCTGTAACCCCTCTGCTGTCCACCAGGAAGGAACAGAGGATGCTTCAATCAGGAAGTACCGTGTCTCAGTTCAGATGCCTTCAAATTTATAAATGCTGGTGGACTCTTTAATCCAAGCCCCTGGGGTAGGTGCTGTGGGAAACAAGATGAGGCAATCATTCCCCACTGTAGGGTAATTCCCTGAGCAAAAAGAATTCATGCAGCTCGGCTCACGTTTCACGTATAAACCTACTTATTCCTTGAAGATCTACTACGTGCTCACTCTTTTCCAGGCAATGTTCTAGGTACTAGGGAGACAGTGGTGAAAATACAAAGTTTGTGTTCTTGTACTTCCATTTTATTGAAGAATCGGGATAATCAACATTTATCTGCCTTAAGGAAGTTACTCAACTAACAGCCAGTGGTGGTGGAGCAGGATCCAAACCTCGGCAGTCTGGTTCCTGACCTTGGCTCTAGACCACCGCCCTGTCCTACCCCAAACCTAAAATTCTTGCACTAGAAAATCCGGTATCCAGCACCGAAGAGCTCCTTTCCAGAATCGGAAGCAAAACAAGATTGACTATGTCATAAATAAAGTAGATAAATCAGAACTAGCCTCCAGAATTCACATAATTGGTGACATTCTAGCCCCACATCTTCAGCTGGTGAAGAGTAAACATCAAATAACGAAATGCGAGACTCGCAATAGTGTGTGTGACTACTGTTCCCCAGACCAGCTCTGCCCGTGGTTATGACATGGTGTGTGCTTGCTTTTCACAGTCATCTCACTACTCTGACAGCCTGCTTGTGAATCTGCTGTTGTTTTAAGGAAAGCAGGGGCAAATTGGAGCAGAAGAGAGAACCAGTAAGATCTGTTAATGTGGTGAGGAACTGCCTGCCTTGTTTTCTTACTTCAGTAGTAACAACTGAGCCCTTCAGAATTCAACAGCAAAACAGGCCCAGGCTCAGATCCCATGATCTTGGTGTGGCTTGCATTTCAGTTCAAACAGGATTTGTGACTTCAGTGGATGGTGCTAATGAGACACAGGGCACACTGACTCATTTCTGCTTGACATTTAGTTGGCTGCACGATTCCCAGAATGTTATGCTGCCTGTTGATAGGTGTTTTCAGGGTGGAGAGATCATTCGAAAATACAGAGGTGGTCATGCTGAAATTTTTTTAAAAAAGCACTAAAGGGTTTAACGTCTAGGCTCTGTATAAATTTAAACGTTTGACTCTGTTTAACACAGGATTTTCTCAGTCGTAATAGGTGACGTCTGTGCCTAGTGTCCATTTCCACACTTAGCCCCCTGCACTTTCTTCTCACCTGTTTCAAAATAACATCCCTGGTTTCTAAGGCTACGTCCTCCGGTTGTGCACCCAGTTCTCACTCTCTCCATCTTCTGTGGACCCTTGCTACGCGGACTATAACTTCGCTTGTATCTCCAATTGCTTCCTCCAGGTTAGCACTTCGCCCGGAGCCTATCAAACACCAAAGCTGTTCCCAGTTTTCTGAATCAAACCCCGCCCACCAACCCCGCCCTTCCTTCAATCTCACCTGCCCGTGAACCTACCGCACTCTCCTTCCCTTCCCCACAGCCCTCCCTGACAAGGCCTCATCACCACTCATTTTTCACTCCCCATCGTCTGTCTCCTGCCTGGTCTTGTTAGAAACTTCTTGTAAAGGACTCTAGGGCTGCTGGATCATTTCAATCTGCGGATTTTTGCAGGGGTTGTTACCCAGTCATCGTTAACTCAGACGGGGCAGAGCCGGGACCTTGACTTGCGCGGCCCACTGTCTGTCCGTGCCACAGGTAATGGGGAGTGAGGCTAATGCATGCGCTAATGGGGGGGCTTTGACTTTCAAGTCAAGGAGTCACAGAGGATATTTAGAAGTTTTGTTGTTTTTTTTTGTTTTTAATTTTAAAGGCTCACATTAAGGAGTATTGTGGGTAGAGGGAACGGAGGAGAGGGTTTTAAAAGAATCCATCACTAAGGCGGTTGGGGATCCCTGAAGTCTCTCTCCCACACCCTTGTTGAGAGCCCGTTCATTGTTTCACAGAAGAAACTGAGGCCTGGAGTGCTAACTGCCAGGGTTTTGGACTCACTACGTGCTTTGCCTAAGTTACTTAAGCGTCCTGTTCTTCAAGGGGACAGGTAACCCCACCTCAAAGGGTGGTCTGGTGTCATAAACGAGGACATGCAAACCAAATGTTTGACATGCTTCGAGGGCTCACTAGTAAATGCTCTAATTCCGCACCATCTTTTTATTTAACCCGCCCCCCCCCCCCCCCCCGCCCCCAAACGAGAGCTTTCCTAAGCTCAGCACATATTGCTTGATAAGTAAAAAACAAAACAAACAGGCCAAATCTGAATGAATTCCCATCACAAAAACCTTTGAGAGTGTACATTTCGCACATCATGCATCCTATTTTAAATAAGTCTCCTTTGCAACATAAAACAGGTTGGAAGTGCTTTGTGTCCTAGTTGGGAACCTGGGGGTCACTGGTATCAGAAACCCAAGTGCAACTCGTGTAAACACAAAGAAGTACCAGGAAACCAGGCAAGGGGCTCGCACAACCGAAGGGCAGCATGAAGCGGCCTCAGCGCAGGACCTCCTGTTGCATCCTTGCCCCTTTTTGGCTTCTTCTCTGCCAGCCTCATTACCTTCTCTCGCTGACCATTGGCTTTCTCTACACTGAGAAAATCAGCTGTTCAGAATGTTCAAGCTTTTCATCTTGCAGTTCCAGACTTTAGAGCAAGACTAGCTTGAGTCTTAATTCCAAACGGCTACGGACTCACCCCTAGAATAACACACTTAAACCCGGGCCAGAGGCCTGGGAAGAACACAGCAAAAGCCGTGAACCGAGTAGGCGGAGCTGGAGGCGGGAGGGTGTCCCATAGCTCACTGGCCAGAGGGTGTGGCAGACAAAGCAACAGATGTTTATTATCCCTTCACCTTCTCTCACACGCCTACTGCAAAACCCAAACCCGTTTTATCTCATCTCGAGTTCTGCAGAACTAACATTATACACCCTTCAGGGGCTGGGCAAAAGCGCCTTAACTGTAGCCAAGCCAATTTTCACTCAAGTGAAAATATTCCTAAGTCCCGAACTTGAAAGTATGCACAGTCAGACAGGAAGGTGCAAGCAGGTGGCTGAGGCTGGTAGGGATCAGCTATACAAACTTTCTAGTTCAGCTCAAGTTCCAGTTCTGTGTGGCTCCTGATCTTTATTCCCACTCCTTCTCTTGGTCTAAAATAAAACCCTTTCACCTGAGGACAGACTGTATTTGCAGATGCTAACTCAAAGTGTGTTGTGTCGCATAGGTCAACTTGTACTTTAGGAGGCAGTATGGTGCATTGTTCTCAAACTTGGGTCATTTGCCTACCAGCCCTATGATTCTGCTATTCTCAGTGGCGCCCGCATTATGAATTACTTGTTCCACTTTTGTTGTAAACTTAAATATCCACTTTAGTCTTATCTTTGTTTGTACAGATGACAAAAACCACATAATTTTAAAAAGGTTGACTTTAACCACTTCCAGTTCGATGGTGGAAAAATCATAAACATACATAAACGTGGCTCATATCTACAAGAAATTTTATCTGAATTGAACACATTTCTTCTATAACTTGTTTGTGTAGAAGATAACAACCAAAACATCTATATGGTCAGTCCTAGGGAAAAAAGAAAGCATACTTTTGGCTCAGAAAAGGGATGGAATCTTATTTCTTTGATGTTTTTGTTTACCATAAAACTAATATTTATCACATCAGTGCATTTTTCATCTAAAAGGCTCAAATATTAGTTAAGACTAAAATCCTTTTGATCATCACCTTCACACCCCTTGTTAGGATTCATCCAAGTTACAAATTCAGATCGCACCCTTCCAGATGTCTTTCTTTGCGTCTGGCCACAGAAATCCCTGTTCTGTTTAATGGCCACTTAATGACCGGTCCCAGATTTCCTTAAAAGCCTCGGACCCGCAGGTCTCCATGTGCTGGAGCACACCCTCAATGCCCAGGGGTTTAGGGCTCTGCCTCAGTCTTCACTGCCTGCTTGCCCAAGTCCCGGTGAGAGAGGGGGCCTTCTCAGTCCTTCCTTGACATGTATGTGCATAGCCCAGCACATGCATGTGGCCCTCTAGACCCTGAGAGCCGTTATTAACTTTTAAAAGTTCCCTATGGACATGTCATTTCCCAGGTCTTGAAGTTCCTGGCCAGGCTCTCATTTGTTCCAACTGGCTTTGTAGCCTCAAGTAGGAACAGGGTTAATCAACTGCAGGATTATTTTTTAACAAATGCCCTGGGTACAAGGCTGTTCCCATAGATCGAGCTCTGAGGCAGGTGAAATGATGACAACACTCTGCAAGGGAGGGTCTGCCAGGAGCCGCATCAGGTTAGACAGTGACAGCGCTCTGGGCACGGGACATTCTGAGGCCATCCCAGCCCAGTCCGCTCCCTCCGGTGGCTGCAGGGCTGCTGGTTTTCAACGTTCCTGTGGAGCTGGGGAGGCAGCAGATTGACATAAAATACCACAAAGCCTGCTGTTCTTACTAAGTTCAATTGTTACAAACCTTTGGTTAATGTCTAGAGTTCTGAAGAAGTTTCCAGAACTTTTTTTTTTGCCAGTATTTTTGTTGCTTTTGTGGAGAAGCAGATTAACAGATGTCCTCACTCCGTCCTTGGAAGTCTTGTCCTCTGTTTACTCACTTTTGATGGAGACAAGTACAAGGAAAAGAGACGGTATCATCCACACGTGTGCCACGGACCTGGTAGGAAATGTGGTCAACCACGGCGCAAACGCCCTGGCCAACAAGGACAGCCGCTGTTCACATCTGTTGAAAACTACCATTCCAGAACAAGACCTAGAGTTGCCAGATCTTTCAAATTTAGTAGAATCTGGAACCCCAGGATTTTGTGTGAGATTTCCACATTTTAAATGATCGATTAATAAAAAAACAATCAAAACACTAAAAATAACACCCACGACAAAAACCCCATGGTTTGGAGGAGCAAGTCTTATGGATCAATCCCACCACTGCTATGCGAACTTTTCCTACCAAACGAGTTCAACTCAACAAACCCTTTTAGCTTCTACTGTGAGCCCGGTAGTGTGCTTGCTACATGCGGCAGTTGAATGAGACTCGCTGCCCAGGCAGACGTTCCTTCCCCCTTCCCAGCAGCTTCTGAGGCACTCAGTGGGGGTGGAAACATTGTTTTACTCCCCACCACTGAAAAAAGAGTACCCGCAGGCAGATTTGTTATTTTAATTAGCCCAAGGCAAGGTAACCTGAGAGGTGTTGAAAAGGATCATTTTGCAGTTGTCTGTTTAGGGAAGCAATTGTGTGAATATGTTTATGAGCACAAGGCGACCAGGGTTAGGGAAGGGATACAGTGAAAGTTGCATAAATCCTGGGACACAGGGCCAGAGAGCCAACTTCTGACCTACATGAAAACCACCAGAGGCGGAACCCCATGGAAGCCTCTTTCCTGGTTTATTCACTCACACAGCCGAGCATATCCTCTAGTTGCTTCCTGAAAAGGAGGCACAGGAGACTTTACATTTCTAGAAATGTCTTCATGATACTTCGTACTCAACTGAGAGTCAGCAGGTAGGAAATCTTTTTCTTTCAGAATCTTCACGTACATGCCTGACTTCTAGCTTCCAGTGCTGCTGTTGACAAGTAGAGAGCCACTCCGATTTCTCATCCTTCCGTGGGACCAGCTTTTCTACGAGCTTCTCTTGGTATGAGTGTCTTGTCATTTCAACACGGGGTGCCTCGGCAGAGGTTCCTGTTTTCATTCGTTTGCTGAGCACCCTTGTTCCCTTTCATTCTGGAAACTCAAGTGTTTGAAACTTCCCCCCTACATTTTCTGTTCTTTCTGGAGATCCTATTATTTGGATATTGAATGTCCTGGTGTGATCCTAATCTTTTATCTTTTAATTTTTGCTCTATCGGGTTATTCTTAATTCTACCTGCCAACCCTTCTACTGAATTTTTAGTTTTTGAGAATGTCTCCCTGTTCTTCAATCACTCCTTTCCATAGAATTCTATCTTTAGTCTATGGGTGACTTATCTTTTCTCATCTCTCTGGAGATGTCATAGTTTTCTGAAGTGTTCTCTTTCTTAGCCGCTGATTCTCCCAAGTTATTAGCTCTTGGACTTCTCACTCACGTGAGCAGCTTTCACCAGAAGTCAGGCTGCCCTTGGTAAAGCTGGAGTGTTGGAGAACTGATAGAGGGCGTTGACTGAGAGGTTCACTGGAGTGCAGCAGCTCTCGATCTTGGCTGTACCATGGCACCGAGTTTAAAAACACTGATGCTCCAGACATGCTCATTTTGTTGCTGTAGAATACGACCAGGGTGTAGTGATTTTTAAAATCTCCCCAGGTGATATTACTGTGCAGCCAAGGCTGAGCAGTACCATCAAAGAACGGCAAACTGTTCTGCCTGAACCAGTTCTTCAGATCTTTCTTTCTGGTGCATGGGGCTCTTCAGGGAAGACTCTAATATTCTCTCAGACGCCTGTGTTTGCTCTCTTCTGTTTTTGATATGGCCTCTTCACTCTCAAACTGTGGACAGTGTCTCCAAGCCCAGAGACTTCCTATTTACCTTCTGAGAATGAACACGAGGGCCTCTGTGGAGCGGCAATGGTCCAGCTCCAAAAAATGGGGATGGATTTCATAGATCTAATGGCATTTTAAACAGTTTTCAACAGATACTATTTTAGGCCTTCTCCTTCTTAACCATCACTTCAGGACACACTTCAGTTTTTGAGCCTTCAGGTTATTCTGCATGTAAATTTCCTTGGTGTTCATTTTTCCCTGATAAACTAGAATGTGGCCTTCTTCCGTTGGGTTTCCACCCTTCTGGTGCTACTAACTCCGCCCCCATTCTGCCCAGAGTTGAGGGGAGTTGTGACTTAAAATTCTTTACTATATTTTCAGTGGGGTGTCAAGAGTGTGTCAACAAATCCATTGTCTTCAATTTGTCATTCTTATACGTAAGAATGGCTATCTTTCTTTACATAAGAAAGTGAGCTCTGAGTTATACACAATTAGTTTCTCCATATATTTCCCCCCCAGAAATGAAAAAAAATGGGGATTCCTGGAAAAACAGTTCTAAGTCTAGCAATGAAACCACGGCCACAGTAAGAGCACTACCTCCATGGCTGCTGCTGTGGAATGAGACCTGGTGGGGAAGGTGGAGGTCGAAGCTGTGCGAGCGAGTTGGTCAAGGAGCAGGAGCACTGGGGCCAGGGACCAGACCTGGGCTCCCGAGTTTTGACATACAGATAAAATGTTAGGCAAAGAGGTGGTAGATTATCCACACAGACTGACAAAACAAAAACCAAGCAAACAAATAAAAAGCTGGCAGCCCGTGACCCTGTATGGTCTATAATCACACTCTAGTTGGTACATATAAGGAAATTCAGACTTTTTGCTTCTTTAGAAAGTGTGATTGCAGGACCCCAAGCAGCAGGAGCTGGGTCGCAGCTGCCCCTTCGGGTGGCACAGCAACCCCCGTGTGCTATGACAACTGCTTGGCCTCTAAAAGCATTTCAATTTGCAATTTCTGGGACATGGTTTAAGTTTTCAAAAAGTAACAACAAAAGTAATCCTTCTCACGGCAGAAGAACCCTACTTAAGTCAGAAAGAATTAAAACATTTATTGGGCATAAATATATTACATATACACTACAGATACAGTTAGGTTATTACATATAGCATAGTATTTGCAAAATCTATACATTAAAATTGATATGGCAGTTTCAATACAATGCATATGAAATAGTCTAAAATTTACAATACAGGAAAACATGATTATTTTTTTTTCTCCTAAAGTTGAAAAGATTGGAATGTATGTCCAACAGTGAGGTAAAACATTTTGTCTTTAAATTTAAAGAATTGTGCAAGGATAACATTCAGACACATTCAATTAGGGCACTTTTCAATTTTGACAGGAATACTGAATTACTGTAGCCAACAAAACACAGTTAGAAAATGCCAACATTTCAAGTTGATAAGAACAAGGCAGATAATATGAAAAAAATCTTTCTTAAAAAAGTTTTCTTTTTAAACAATTTCTTTGAGGACAAAGGGCAGTTTGCTTCACATGACTGGAATTTCTTGTGCCAGGGATGAGTCTGACATACAGAGCATCAGAAAGCCACACACTCATTCCTACTAACTGCAGAAGGGCAGAGAGATAAGGTTCATGTAACACTTTATTTTATTGTTCACGTGTAATGGCAATATATAGAGTTATATATCAGTATCACATATACATATTTGTGATAGAAAACAGTGCCATACAGAGTGATAGTTTTCTGACTGAGGGACTATGATGAACACCAAATAAAGCAGAGCAATAAAATAAAGTGCCATCAGCTAGTGTTCCGCACACTTCTGCTTCCTGGTGGTGGAATCTGGTAGTACGAAATCTCAGAAAGACCCAATATTCATAGCAATTTTGGTCTAACGTATTATTTCATTTAAAAAAATCTCAGCTGAGCCAGGGCAGTTGTCCTTTGTAGCAGCAGTTCTAAAGTGTTTCCAAAAAGGGACATTTTTTCTTTCTTTCTGCACACGAGGTACTTGAACTCATTTGAATCTTCATTGCTTGAAAAATGCCTTCTCCCCAAAACACCTGCTTGAAATTGTCTCAAAATGCAGATGCAATGTTACAGTGGGTTATAATACACATTTAAATAGAGGGACAAGTTTTGGAAGGCCAGACTTTGGCAAAAATATATTTACCTTGATATCATCAGTTTGCAAGGCTAATTAAACTAATTATTATAGTCAATAACAAAATACAGAACTCTCTAGTACTTACTACATCAATATAGGCACACAGAATAATTCATTAATCTTAGCACTTTCTTTAAGAGATGATTATGGTTTCTTGGGTACATGTAAACGTTTCAATCACTGATAATGGATTTATTTTTTTTTGGCATTTAATGCACTAGATGCTCTTATTTTTAAAAACACAAGAAAATGTCAGAAGGTTGATAATACTACAGATGTTGCCAAGGAACAAGACTGACCTAAAATTACAAAAGTATAAAACACACAAAAAATAACATGCTATAAGGGAAAATTAGTACATAAGTACACTTAAAAAATTTTACAATAAATAAAGATTGCACTGTAATTGGCATTTAAAGTACTGTATGCAGAATATAGTATAAATAAACCAAAAACAAAATAATGTCGGCTTCCCGTGACTTTGGTGTGGGAATAGTAGAAGCTGGCACAGGGTACTGCATCTTAAGACAACAGAGACCAAGCAGGAAGAGCGGAAGAGCGACGAGAAAGAAAACCAAGTAGCAAAAACATACAAAACAGAAGGCAGGGGATACACTGTGTCTGCTGCACCCTTTTGGAATATATTTGCACCTCCAACTCTTAAATGTCCCTGAGGTACGCGAACATTATGGACTTCATATAAATAATCCAATGACTTTGGGTTAAAATTGATTATCTCATGACTCAAAATAAACATGCAAGAGTAACACTTTGCACTCCAATAGCACCTGTTAATCAAGGATCTCAAAGCACTTACAAACGTTAGAATCCCCATTTTATTTTATTTAACTTTATTTTTAATGCATGGGAAAACTGAGGCACAGAGAGGTAAAGTGACGTGTTCAGGTCATGCAGCAAGTTAGTGACAGATCCAGGTAAAGAATCTAGGCTCCTTGACCCCCAAACACCCTGTGCTTACAACCAAATACCATTCCCTCTCCACACATGGCCAGGCGAACCCCACAAAACCAGTAACTACAAATTTGGATGATTCTCTCTTGGGCTTTACCAATTTTCATCTGTTGTTAGCTTAGTATTATGTGCACTGAATTAAAGTATGGAAATTCAATCACTTCATTTGATACCTCAAAGAACAGCCTAAAGGCAAATCTTTCAAAAATAATGAGCTGACGTATAGGAGTTCTCACAATTAGTGTAAATCATGAACGATGGGCAGAGGCACTAAAACTGTCACCAGGTCTCGTCATATCACTCTGGTCAAACATAACAGAATATAATAACTCTAGTGATTCGATTAGAAGTAGTTATATACAAAGACAGACAAACAAGTTAAAGCAGCTTTTAAAATAGCTGAACAAGGAAACAACTAACTATTGCACAATGCCCTTTTAAAGTTACTGCTATAAATCGACGTGGTAAAATCTACAATGCTCCATAATTTATAGGTGCATTTTGGTTACTTGATTTCTTAGACAGGCAGCTCATAGTGTTAAAATCATAAGAGATACAGATTATTAAAACATTTTAGATTAAAGTACACTTTTTGATCTTATCGAGCTAAACACAGTTAGATAACCGAGTGACAACATGGTTGTTTAGGGCAGCCTTCTCCGAGTGAACACATCTGCTGTAAGTTGTTGTGTGGTGATACTCTGAACAGCATTGACATCCTAGCCCTGTAATGACACACAGTGATTCTCGTTGACGGCTATAGATGGTCAAGACATAAAAGGGACTAGTGAATATAAATTACTAAACTGTAACATGGAAGAAAAAAAATCACAGGCTTGCAAAAGACATCAGTGAAAACAGAAGGCAGATCTGAAAATATGAAAGAAAGATAAGAAAGCTGGCTTTTGGTATCTGATTTGCTCTTCTCCTTCTCCTTTTTTTTCTTTAAAAAAAAAATCCAGTTTAATCTCTTCCTAGTTTTGCATTTCAAAAAGGTGCACCAAAACACTGATATTTTTTCCTAGCTAAATCTGTAAAACAAGAGAAATATATAAATCAAAGAACAAAAGGGCGTAAAAAGGGGGTTATCTGAATAAATGTGTGTATTAAAATGTGTAGCATTAATTAAATTCATACCTCTAGTTTTGTTGGGTTTGTTTACTTCATCAAGAAGTACTGTAATATAAAGGCAAATAAAATGGACAAAGTCGCAAAGCCAACCACAATGAGGGCTGCAAACTGTTCATCAGTAGGCATCATGCTCTTCATTTTGGGATTGTCTAAGCTCCCCATGTCCCCTGTAAGCAGGACCTCGCTGCGCTGTAACACGAAGGCTGCGGAGGGGCTGAAAGCCCCGCACAGCTCCTGAGAGGTGTCTGAGCAGCGCCGACACGCGCACACGCGGAATCTGTAGTCTGTGTTGGTCTGGAGGCCTGAGATGTGGAATGTGGCTTCTTCCCCCTTGTACACCTTCAAGAAAAGGAAAAGTTCTGGTCAATTAACTTATACGAATACTGTGGTCTCTAACGGATTAATCACATAACATCAGGAGGCTCATGGACCTGGCTTGGTTTAGATGAACTCTGCAACATCAAGGATTACACAGAAAGGTATTTCTTCCAGTCTGTGTGCCATCCATGAAAAAGGCATTCCCACACACTCTGAATCAAACAGTGCACAACTCAGTGACTCTGACAGCGGCACACGGAGACGGGCACTGACTAGACTCGTAGCTGACCTAAGTAATAAACATGCATCTAGACACGTTTCCATAATCATTTGGGCTATAAATGAGAGGCTGACTTCATTCTTACAAAGGGCTCTATGGTCTTGATCTGCAGAACAAATCAAGAGATTTTAATTAAAACAATGAGAAACAATGAACTGTGTAAACAATGAAGTGCCAAGTTTCAGTCGAACAACTTCTGACGATTGGATACAGCAAGTGACACACCACCACCAAGACACCCGCCTCTGGCCCTGAGAGGCAAGCGCTCTTCTGACCGCCACTTCTGCCATCAGCGCCACCGATTCTAGAAGTGCGCACGAACAGAAGCAGAGAGCATGCGCTCTCCTGCGCCTCCGAGATTCATCCACGTTGCTGACTTCAACAGCTATCACTTTCGCTGAGGAGTGTGCCGCTGTATGCCCTTACCTCAATTTATCCATTTTCTTTTGGATGGATATTTGTGTTGTTTTCAGTTTGGAGCTTTTATGTTATAAGAACTGTATGAACATTGTCGTATAAATTTTCAAGGACTTAAGTTTTTATTTATCGTAGGCAATACCTAGGAGTAGAAGAGGCGGATCGCAGCGAAAGTCTACACTAAACTTCAGGAGAAGTAGTTTCAAACGCGACTGAATCCCCCTGAACTCCCATCAGCAAAGAATGAGAGTTCCGGTTACTCCCCACACCCTCGCCCAACATCTGTTTTTGTCGTCAGTCCTTGTATGTTGGACATTCTAGTAAGTGACAGTGGTCCCTCATCTGCATTTCCCTGATGACTAATGATGTTCCCCCCTTTTCACGTGCTTATTGGGTCATTCATACATCTTCTTTGATGAAGAGGAAGTTCAAGGTTTTTTGCCTGTTTTTTAATCTGCTTTTATTAATTTGCAGAGACTCTTTATATAATCTGGGTTTACGTGTTTTGTCAGATGTATGTTGTGAATACTTTTTCCCAGTTTTATGGCTTGCCTAATAATTTCTTGAGAAATTTTTGATGTAGTCCAATTTATCACAAATTATCATTTAAACAATTAAGCAGTCTGTCTTCAGTGTTCTCTCTCTGTATGACCAATCTGTTTTTTCCAGTAGGGATCTGAGATGTTTTCTTCCCCTTTGTTAATTCTAATACAGGGTGTGGCAAACACAGATTTATAGTTGAGTACATAAAACACAGAGATTGTGTATTATTATTTATTAATTATTGTATCAGTTTCCATAAGAACAACTCTAAATCTACTTTTGCCCCACCCTGTATAATCACCACGAGCCTTACCAGTACAGGACTTGAAAGCTATCAGCTCACTTAGAGATTTCCACCCTTGAGCTGACTGACGCCAGGAGAGGTCTCACAAGGCCCTTCTATCAAAGTGGTACTGATCCTCCAAAAACGTACAGAAGATGACAAACAGATCACAATTACATAAAAATGTATGGTTTATATAGTGTCAGTGAACAGAGATAGGAAAAACTAGCTGGAATTTAAGCAAATCAGTAAGAGATTGGCTGGTGAGCAAATGAAACAAGAAAGTAAAATTAAGTGTTCTTTCTGTAGGAGTGGCAGTGAGTGAGTGCTTAAAACATGCCTGGTACACAGTAATTGCACAATAAAAGTGAACTATTATTACAATTTAAAAATGAAAAACTCCAAATATGTTCTTAAAGTACAGCAATTAAAAAGGGCAGATATGAACATTTCCAACAGCCACCTTCGTAAAGCTGTCAATTTTGCCCATTAATAAAATACCACGGAAGAGGAGTATTTCCAATAATTTCAACTTTGTCGAAAACATTTACCAGCTACAGAGAGTTAGTGGGAAGCTACAAATGACGAGTGTTTCTAAAACCTGCTTGTCACCTTCCACCAAGAAGCAGGACATCCCACCAGGGAACACAAGTGAACTGGCCACACATTTAGTGTTGGGCAAATTGACAGAGGAGAGCAAAAGAATCTCCTCGCTTTGAAAAGGCACCAGACTTTTAATGTTCGCCTGATAGTTAGCCTTTGTCTTAAGATATTTTCCTCTCTCATTTTCAAACCTTATAAGACTTTAAGTGTCTCATTTATTATACTTTTGTTTCGTGACTAAATCCAAGGAAAAATAATTGTTTGTTTCTCATGCTGTTCCAGGTTCATCATTGTTTTTACCATGTGCTTTGTAAGATTTTAAGCATGTTCACCTTGGTGAATTGCCCTGCTTCTTTAAAGATTGTGGCACATGCCTTTGCTGCTGGAATTATGGACAGAGCTGGGCTGGAGCAAGTAAGAATGGAAGAACCGCCCCCCACCTCCGGAATATAGAGAGGCCACCTCCTCACTGCTCACTGCTCCAATGAAGAGTTAACTGGGTATTTTAAGATAAGCATGTTGTCATGATGACACCCTGACACATGGCCAGCTGGACGGGAGTTCAGACTATACCATGACGGGCAGTCCATGAATTACTTCCCAACATGTGGGTGGTCTCAGGAAAACAATGACACACCTTTGTTTAAAGGCATCTTTTAGTTATAAATGTTCTCTCCTTTCTTAATTTCTTAAATTTAAATGTTCAAGTCAATATTTTCTGAGACAAGTCTTTTCTTGGAAACTGCTGGGACCATTCACAGAAGAAATGACTGGCAGCCCACGGGACCTGTATGCTGGTCTGCTGAAGCAGGTCCGCTCACATCTACTGTTTGAGCTTTGATTTCCATCTGCGATGCCCCAGGCACACAATTCACTGTGACCCTTCAGTGGTTATGAATGCTGGCATGAGTACGGGGTTGGGGAAAAGCTGCCCTCTAAGCCTCAGCTACAAGGTTTCCCGATGCACTTCTTTCATTCATTCTTAGGGGCCCTACCTCTTGAAATGTTTGTTTATACTCACCAAAGGGTAACATGTCAGAGCTCTTGGAGTTCTCCCTTTCCTTTGTGCGACCCAGAGGAACTGGGTCCTGCCTGATGTGGCCACTGGGAGCCACCGAGCAGACTCCTCTCAGGTATAGGAACTGCCACTTTCTAGGTTTGTGACTCGGGCAAGTAAAGCTTTGAGCCTTGCATTTTCTCATCTTTAACGTGGGGATAGGAAGGTACTGCACCTAAAGCAGCTCCAAGGGGGACTGAGGATTAGAGCAGAGATGCACGTGAAAAATGCTTTCTGAAAGGAAGATGCTGGAGATAAATTGAGTTTATCAACTTCACCCTCCTGATCACACTGTCAGGTGATTGATACTTCCGTCTCGGAGGTGAAGAAACTGCAGACCAGGGAGGCTGTTAATTTCTTACGGTCCCACAGCAAGTGAAGGGAGGTGGACCTCAGATAAGACCCTACTTCTGACTCAAACACCTGTGCTCACCATCGAACTGCCCTGGCTCTGCCACTGCACCCCCGCGGGCAGGCAGCGATGCCCCCACCACCCACCCGCCATTTCGGCCCTCATCTAATGACTAGCGTGGCACCAGGTCCAGTTCACTCGGCCCCACGACCTCCCTGGTGTGTCCATTAAACATGTGGCAGATCATGCCACCCTGGGCTCTGCTGCCCAGAAGGAAAGCACTGCCTTCGTGATGCACAAAGAGTGGTCCCCCACCCAGTCTGTGCCAAGCCAAAGTTGGGGAAGCACTGGGATCACAATGTGGCTTATTCGTATCTGCCAGCAAAGAGTGACCTCACTGCAGAAAACCACTTAACGAGCTGTCCCCACAGATGCTTCCAACAATTTTTCAAAGTGGAGTCATACTTTTATTTAATATCTATTTAGATGATTTCTATGATTTCCATAATTTGCATGACTAGACCCCTTTAAGAAAGTTAGGCCAGAAGTATATTTAATTCCCCAGAAAATTCATGGAATCTTGAACAGAGACTTCATATGATAATTTGATTGCACTTCTCAACTCTAACTCCTTAGAGTGAAAATCTCTGAAAATGTATTTTGAAAGCAAAATAGTGCCACTTTTCTCATACCATTAGGCAAAAATCTTCATGAAGGAAAATGGATGTCTAATGGAAGGAAGCTTCCTTAATGACAAGTCCAATCAAGAGTTAGGCTTTAATTTGTAAATGCTTTTCTTTTAGCCCATCTGACAGTTTTAATTAGAACAGCTCCCCTCTTTCACAAGCATTGGTAATAGAATGTTAACATTATCTTTTAAAAAGACATATTTATGCTAAATAGTATAATGTGTGGGACTGTGTTTTGTTATCTCTGCAGCGCCCACACAACGGCTTGAACAAGCGGACGGACGCACGTGCGGTGAATGTGCGGTGAATGCTCTCTGACGAGAACGCCCAAGCACTCAACAGCAGCTACTCTCACACCACAGGCAACGGGGGTTTAGTGCAGGTGCAGCCTTCACCATCGTACAAAACGGAATCACCAGCAATGGTTAAGTTGTTTTCAGTGTACTGACAGTTTCTGATCTCCTAGAAATAGTCAACAATGCTTACTAAGCCTTTTGGAGTAATTCTAAGCTAAGGGAAAATTAAAACAACCCCCAAGCCCCATTTCCTGAGGGTTCTGATTCCTCAGGTCAGTTAACTGATTTGTTTTTGGGTAAATAACACAGCCTTGAGATCACAAAATCACAAGGTTGTCAGGCCTGCCACCACCTGGCACCTTCACAGTGCAGACAAAGCACCTAACAGTTTCCCCACAGACCAGAGGGACCTGGACTCCAGGAAACTGAATGTAAGTTTATTTTATATGCAATTTAAAATGAATGCACACATGAGGGTTTTTCTGGTGTGAGGGGTGCTGACCTTTGATACTTAAAGGGACCTGTCGCCCTAAAAACACCCCCAAAGGATCAATAAAATAAATGATGACTTTTAACTCTCCCCCTCTTGATCTATTCTTATTTTGCTTTGGATTTGACGCTTTACTCATGAGAAAATAAAACAAACAAACAAATGGTGCATGAGACAGTCATAGCCCCAGGGTTTAATTTCTGTTAGGGAATTAAATTGAAGGCCATTAAAAAATATGTAGGCTCCAAGACTAAGTTCTGCCCAGAGAAGGTCTTTACTCACAGTAACTTATGTGACACTGTGAGAATCCATACACACCTAGCACTACATTCTAAAAGTGACGCTAATATGTACTGACAGTGATCCTAATAATATACTGACAGATGCCGTCAATTTAAATGCAGAGCTCTGTACATTTTCAGATGCTTCAAAGGCCTTCTTAATGCAGCAAATATGCGTGCCAAGAATATTAATAACTTGTCACAAATTCTGACTCTTAATAGGTAATAATGTCTTAAAATTTATTATCTTTTACTCATCTTCAATGTTTATATTTAAAACTTTTATTGCTTTCTGAACAGGAATGTGAATATTATTAACAGTATTAACAGGTGTGACAGTATCAAACTGTTATATCTTGTGCAAATACATACCTGCATAAGTGTATTTTCATTCTTTTCAAGAATGCTTTATAATTAGTATTGATTGAAAAGTAGTGTGGCTGGAATGTGTACTAAGTGGCAGAAGAGCCAAATCAAGATAAGCACGCATCCTAATACAGAGTGAAATTTCAGGTGAGGATTTGATACTTTAAGTTAATCGACTGTTTCATAATTAAAACCAGCTGCTCACCTCACATCCTGATAGATGAACAAAGAAAGCTAATTAGCTACAACCAAGGTAAAGGTAAAGTCATTGTTTCAAGCAAAACATAAGAAAAGGCTGTGGCCTTTGCCATACGTTGCTGTAAAGATAAGCTTGGGGTGCAGAAGCATATCCTCCCATTACAGGTGATTTTTCCCTAAGTTACGAATATCACTTGTAAATCTACCCCATGTGGAAGCTTACACGTTCAACCCCTGTAAGTCTAAGTAACTGTTCCTTTGAAACTGCCTCTTTTGTGCTGACAGGAAACATTTACTGAGTGCCTAGCTATGTGCCCGTCCTACGAAGCTAAAAACGAGACAAACAGCCCGTGCATTAGTGGTCCCGCTGGACTTGGGCCGTGACTGAGGCGTGCATGGTGCTCTCTGCAGCGGGCTCTGCTCAGCAATGATTCTCTCTAATTTTCTATGAATTCAAAGCCTGTTATCTCTGGACTATAATTATTTTAACCATTACTCTGCACACATAATATAAATAGCTTTCATTCCCTGCCTCCTGTCCAAAACAAGTGAATGAAGTACTCAAAAACATCATGTTTCACTTAATGCTTATTGAATAGGGAAAAGCAAAAACCTCAGTACAGTTTGTTCCTGACTCAACTGCGGCTTTTCATGCACCACTACCGACCCTTAATCATTTCTTGGTAAACGTAGGCAAGACATGGTTATGTGAAGAATGCTGACCCCTACCTACCGAGCCTGGCCTCTAGTACTGTGTTTTCACCTGTTTTTAACAAGAAACTCATTTGTAACTGTTTACAATAAGAAATATATTCTCAGGCATATGAGGGGTTGTGTATTATATTAATATTTATATGTCCATGGGTCTAAATATGTAACATTAAATAAATACCAGATTCAAAACAGCCAATCTGTCAATAAAACCCAGATTACCGAGTGAATTTACCTATATTTTGGCAATGTCTGACATGTATAGATAATGACCAAATAATGCTGCTTTTAAAATATAAAACAGTAATCACTGTGCTTTAAAGAACATCTGTTTCCAAGAACAAGTGGAAAAGGATGGGACATGGAATAAAAGGTTTTAAAAGTACAATGACGAACATGCCATGAACGTACTGTTGGAGAATGAAATCTTTAAGTGTCAGGTAACACGCTGTGACACTCTGTAATACTTCATCTTGAGGCCATCACAGTGGAGCGGGGCAGGGCCACCCCAGCATCACACATGACTGTTCCTGGTGGGGAGGTCATCTGCCCTCCCTCTGAGCTGAGGCCCTGAAACTCGTCCTATCTTCCTGGTAAGCTGCACAAGTAAAGTCGCTTCCCCTGAAATGGGGTACTCTCATGTCCACTGTGTATGAGACGGGAGAGTGAAAGGAAGCAGCAGTGTTCTGGCTCTTGTGTAAGACCTGTGATGGGAACTTTGGTGACATCCATGGGAACATCATCCCGCTGGTGTTAATCAATATTGGTGGGTGTCATAGTTAAAGTGCAGTTTTTGCAAATGTGCTGAAAGCAATTCATTCTTTTCTCTGACACTTCATAATTAAGAAAGCACAGTAAAATGTACCAAAAATTCTTTGATTCATTTTAATACATTTTTATTTGCAAGTATTATTACTATACAAGAAACCTCAACCATCAATTTAACAAAAACTCTGACTCAAATAATTTTCAACTTGTTATCTGGAGACTCAAGAGCTGAATAAAGAAGTCTTCACAAATTATGCTAATTTCAGAAGACAGGTGGCAATTTTTATCTTCAATTTTCTGAATTTCATATAAATGGGTGGCTCTTTTAAAAGTGCTGATAAGGAATGGGCCTCAGCTTTCCTAAGGTAGTGATGGTATAATACCCTGATTTCACATAAATAGTTATTAAGTCCCTAGGAACATTATAGAAACCTATAGAGTGTCTGCATCTTTCATTGCCAGGGTCTTATAATGTGTGGATTTGCAAGAATTAAGGATCAAAAAGGGGTATGAAAATCATGGAACCAAATTAATTATCTGGCTGGATCCTAATTATATTTCCTCTTGCACGTGTTTATTATGTGATCTATAGAGCTTGCTACTCAAACTATGGTCCACGAACCAACACCACCAGCATCACCTGGGAGCTTGAACCTCACCCCAGCCCTGCAGAATCTGAGTCTGCATTTCAATAGACTCCCATGCACATGGGAGGGTGGCGAGCAGTGACCTAGAGCTTCTGAATCACAGACCACAAGAATCGATAGTCACATTCCTTATTCTTCTACTATAACTTCCATTAAAGAGGCAGACGGGACATAGGCTTCAGGAGTTGGGTAGAGACTACCTCCCTGTACAGTAAAGCTATTGGCACTTCGGTTTTCATTTATATACAGACTTGCATATTTGCAAACATTACTGCCAACATCAAACACAAACACAGAACTTAACACTCTTTACTAGATTATGCCTGGGAACTGAAAGTTTAAGCTGAATACCACCATGTACAAAATGAAATGTAAACTAGGGCTTGTGAACTCTAAAGAACTAGGCAATGGGTGATGTAGGCAGTTTCTGGTTAATTCTAAGAAAAATGCAGCTCAGTGGTCACTGAACCATTCGAGGCAACAGGGAAAGGCCAGGAGCCAGCCTTACTCCAAGAGCCACACACGTGCCGTGCACACTGGTCCTCACCTGTTTGTACTCGGATTCTCTTCCAACCAATACCTGCAGAACGTAGTGGACAGGGTCGCCTTTCATTGGTGGTACCGTCTCCCACAAAATTTCACATGAATTTCCTTCTAACTGTGTTACTCGAGGTGCTGAAATGCAAATAAATTCACACATTCAAGATCAAACCGAAAGCATCACATTAGTACTATCAGAGAGAGTAGGAGAGTGCTTGTGCGGTGCCTGCCCCGAGCGGGTTTACGTGCCGGGAAGACACTGGGTGACTAGCAGGCCTTTGGAGAAACAGCCCTCGTTCACAACCCTGATAACTGCTGGGCCTGGACTGAATTTGGGTTATTTTCCGATGGCCGTGGAGCACCTTCTATGACTAGGTCCTGAGCTAGGTAGTTTGGGGACTGCAAAAACAGGTAGCGTAAACCCTGCTTTCCAGGGAATTAAGATCTACATGAGGGGAGGTGGCTGTAAGGTATGCAACAAGTACACAAAGAAACAGAATGGAAGGCAGATGAAAATGAGAAGTACAAATGAAATGTTAGGTATCCCAGGGGAGAAAAAGTCCCATCTCTGTGAGGTCTAAGGAAGGGTTGGCCCTATATTTATATTTTCTTAGTTTATTTTCCACCTATTGGACTCATCATTGTGGTTTAAAGTTAAACATTTTCTCATAGCTTATGCTATGGCTCTAGCAGTGGTAACCAACCTTTTGGCATTGGAAGAAGGTTATCTTGGGCCACACATTGAATACACAAACACTAATGAAAACTGATGAGCAAAAAAGAAAAGGTTTTAAGTAAATTTATGATTTTGTGTTGGCTGCATTCATAGCCAGCCTGGGCCACGTGTGGTCTGGTGTTGGACATCCCTGCATCTACAGCTTAACTCAGTATCCGGTTTTTCTACTCTCTGAACCTCCATATTCTTTCATTTCTAATTACATAAAATTAACTCTTTAGAGACAACTGTTTCCACCTGTAATTCTGTACTTTTTCAGAAAAATAAAGGTTTTCTTTAAAAAAAAAGTTGGAATCAGTGGGTCAAAACTCCAAGCAATTTATAGAAAAACTAAACAAAAAGCCTTATCAAGACTGAACAGTCTCCAGCTAAGACACCACTTTCCTGAGTCTAAGAGGGAGAGGGAGAGCCGTGGTCAGGTGTCAGTGTGAGGACACTGTCCTTCTGAAGTAAACATGCCAGGAAAAGCAGGTGCTATCAATTCAGTGTTTTGTTTTCCACAAAATGAATCTCCACCAATGGTCACTTTGGGAGGCAAAGTTTGCTAATGATAAGCAGGTAAACCTTTGGCCTGATAACCCCAATCAGCCACAGTGTTTGAGAATCTCTTCTGTTACAGCTGACGGGCAAAGCTATGCTAAAGGGCTGGGGCATTCACTGCGTAGGCAACCAAGCCAGGCCTTGCACATGTCCGTCCATTTACACCAATTTCTTAGTCACACGAGGAAGCAATTACCAAACAGCTTCTGGAGCACTAGGGGGTAGGAAGCAGGGGAGGTATGTACCATAAAGTACCCTGCAAGGGACTACGGGAAACCTGCAGAGAATCCAAGCCAGGCCCCGACCCAGGTCCTAGAGGCCCTTCACCCCTGTAATGAACTCTGAGCTGTGGTGTTGGCTGATATAGCTCCTGCTCACAGACGCAGTGAGTCAAACGGCTTTGCTTGCCCCCCAGCCACCTAAACAATATAGCAAACCCTCACTTTTAGCCACATAAAACCTGCTTCAGGTGGGCAGCTTGTCTCTCCATCAACCTCAAGGTCATTCTGGGCAGCAGCGGGATAAAGCCACCAGTGCTGCCCACCCCCTCAAAAACGGGCAGTAGGATCTTCACAAGAATTGTGCCACTGGGGAGAGCAAGGTTCAGAAGTCCATGGAGGGGCTGTGGCTGTGCCCAAGGCCTGGTAGGAAAGGCCGAGCCAGCTTTACCCTGAGACTGTCTGCCCCGCTTAGCAGCCGGCAGTAGAGAAGGCTTAACGCTGCAGCTGGAACTAGGGTGAGGGCTCAGCAGATCCAGTGGAGGGAGTACCTGGATGGAAGGGCTCTGGCTCTCTCCCCGACTCCATGGAGGGGGCAGAGAGTAAACGAGTCACTCACAAACCTCAAGACAAATACTCAAATATATGGGAACAGACCATGGCTGCAGCTTGCCAAAGGCGTCTCTCCCCAGTGAGAGCTATGGGCCAGGGAATGGGTGGCCGAAGCTGCCTATATCATTCTCTTATCACTAGGCACCAAGGTCATTCAGAGATGAAGGCCAGCCTCTGCTTTTCCTCAATGTCTTTGGGAAGGGTCACTCTCAAACTTTCCACGGTAAATTGTCCTGAGTGTTACATCAGGAACTCACCCTCATTTCTAGCCAAAGTCTGTCAGGTCTGGTTCTTTCCTTTGTCCATCTGCCCCCTGTGGGGATGTGACTATTAAATTATTTGTAATAGTCATTTACACAGACCTGAGCAAGCCTGTGGGCAGGCCATCTCCTTTGAGGCCTCTATTCGCCCCAAACCCATTTCCCTATCTTTTCTTTTAGGAAGTTCTTTTGGTTATATCTTGCTGATATTAGAAATATTAGAAGAGTAAACATAAAGTCAGAACTGTACTCTCTCAGAAGGGCATGCCGAAATACACTGTCCACAAACCTTTGATGGTTGGAGGGACACTCTTGGTTGTGCTGAAGGTGTATGTTTCCGAGAAGGGCCCTTCCCCAGCCTCGCTCGCTGCCTGGATTCGGAAGGTGTAGCACGTGAATTCCGTCAGTCTCTGGACCTTGTAGGTGTGGCTGGGTCCTCTGTAGATTGAAATAAACCTAGAACAAGGGGCCGAGTCCATTAGCCACATGAACTTTCATTGCTGACAAGAAATTAAGATACAAACTAGTGGAGCAGATTAGACCAATGTGGTAAATGCTCCCCATACAGTCTGAATTATAATAATCAGCCAGTTGCTGCATTACAGTTTAGGGTCTAATATATCTTTACAAATAAGAAAAACAGACTTAAATACATATTAGGCCTAGAATGAGATCCCTTTTGTTATGCTATACATTCTAAAAACATCACTAGTTTCTGTTTTTAGTTTTCAATAAAATTTCAAATTTTCCATAACCAAACACTGTTAACCTAACCTATCTTCTACTATGTACTAGGCAACGATGTTAATATTAATTAGGCACCTATGAAATACAGTGTCCTCTTTTCCTGAATTTTCCAAATAACTTCAGTTTAGCTAGAAAATACTTAAATTTTAACCGTAACCTTTCTGAGATCTTTCAAAGCCTGTTTCCCAAACTAGTAAGAAAACATTTAGGATTAAATGTTTTAGGAAACGATTTAGGAAAAACTAAAGAAAAAAATACTTTGCTTACAATCATTCATCACAGTTCATCAAACTAGCAGAAAAATAGCACAGGCAGGCTAGCCAGTTTTGACTAACAGCTTCTGGACCCTCCTCCTGTCTGAACCAGACAAACTATTTGTACTTCTCCGCTAATTACTATTTCCACGAGACATAAGCATAGAAGCATGAGGTAAAAAAAATAAAGGTCTCGAAAAAATTACTATTTTCACAATGAAACTGCATTACTTGTAACTATAACATATGGTCATCCTTTGTCTTTTTATAGCTAACTGTAACCTTTTGGAAATAACCTAGCGTTCCATAAGTTATCCAGGCTCTTTATTTGATTCAAGATCTGAATCCTGTTGGTCCAGAGACACTGTGAGAACACTACATGAGTTACTCCACAGTAGTGCCTTGTTCCCACACAGGCCGGGGGGCTCTCCCAGTTTCCAGCACTTTGTCACAGCATCTGAGGACAATCGTTGCGTTCAGATACCACTGGAAGTTGGTCAGTGATAGAATCATAATTCAAAAAGTGACTCTTAGGTCGATTTCGCCTAAGGGGTGAGCAAAATTCATGCATGCATTTTGCAAACATCTGAACATCTGCTGTGGGCCAGACTCTGGGATGCAAAGCTGAGTAAGAACTAATCCCTGTGGGTTAGCTGGTCCTTTGGGCAGGCCGGGTTTTCTGAAGGAGAGCAGCAGTTTTTCACCTGTTAGAGAACAGTCCGTCTGGGAGATTAAACAACTTCTTTTCTAATAAAACCCTTCAGAATCAATACTTCTTTGAAAATATCCACGCCTTCATCGGCCTTTGCAATCAGGTTCCCGAGCCACAGTCATTTCCCCCTGTTAAATGTTCCTTCTGCTCTGCTCTGCAAGGAAGCCCTTTTATTGGTGGCTGAACATTTTAATTTCAGGGAAAGCCAGAGTCCAGGCTGAAACCCACAAATACCATGGCAACCTAACCAGTGCTCGTGACACATCACCACTCTAAGGAAGATACCGTTGCTAATGCTAGAGGCAAACAGCTATTTATTAAGTCAGCCTCACCTGGCCCAAATCTCGAACCTGAGTAATTGCCCTTAATTATACCACAAAATGGAAGTCATGGTTTAAGAAGTAAAAAGTATTATATCTTCATTACAAACTTGCAATAAAGCCTGGTTTTGAAGGAGTCTGGAGAGCACTACTACCAACAACACTGGTTTCCCAGTGTGCCCTGCTCTAAGGAAAGTGTTTCCTTTGGAAAATAGGTTCAATATGTCTATGCAGGCAGTAGGATAAGCATGTCTCTGACTGGCCCTTTAATTTAGCTCACTGTCTGTTCTGGCGATAATAAATCGTGACCTGCTGACTGCTTCAATGGAAGCCACCCCTGCTTTGTCTGACCCCCTACCCCCCAGAAAAGGAATGAAAGAAATTTGAAGGGGTGGGAGGAAGAGGCAAGTTTTCTTTATTTTGTTCTCAAAATGTGCACGGAAGCAGCTAAAACAGATGGTGGCTAATTGCTATGTCATGCCCTCAGTAAGTGCAGGAAGGTGACGATGGGAGGCACATAGGCTCTCTCTTGAGTGCAAGGGCAAGGAGGGGAGGAGGGGAGGGGTGCGGGGGGAGACATCAGGAATCCCAGGAGTGTTGGATAACACTCCAAGATAGCCAAGCATCCACAGTGTCAACCCCACACTAAAAAGGCCACCAAGAGAAATAGATATACCAAGTCCCCACAGGCCTGGGGCAGTGGAGCAAGCCGGGCGACCCCGCTGCCTTCCAGAACCTTCCCCTGAGTCATCTCCTCCCACGGGGAGCCATTTCAGAGCCAACAAGGCTGCAGGACGTTTAAGAGTTCATATTTTTGTCACTTTGTCACTTCACAAGTTTCCTCTACCCTCTTAAGGAAATAAGCAGCTAAGGGCAAAAAGAAAACTTCAAGAATGAGACTGTGGGGTAAAGGGATGAGAAAGACATGGTATTAACACTTTTTATAATACGGAAACCATCTGTCACAGTTATTTCTAATTTCGTATTATTTTACTGTTTTGACAAAGAAATGTATAAGATACACAAGTAAATAAATTCTAGTTAAACTCTACATATAAGTCAGTTTAACAATTGGGAAATCCTTCAGAAAATCTCATGTCTAATTTTAGGTTCCTGAAAATATCTTCAAATGATAATAGCCCGTTTGGCCCTTCCAGTCCAATTTTAAGGGTTTTAATTTTGAAAACCTTTAAGGGGTAACACTGGTTGCAGGTTCCTTCTACACCCATCTGAGGAACTGACACGCTCTGTAAATGCGGGCTCTGCGGCCAGCACCGGCACCGCAGGCTGAGTCACCGGCAGCCTTAGCCTCTCCGTGCCTCCGTTTTCTCCTCTGTGCAATGATGATAGTACTGGCCTTGCAGATTTGTTGTGACATTTAAATGGGTTAATAAGAGAAGACTGTTTAGGACAGTCCTGACATGTAGTAGTCACTCAATTGTGTTGGCTATAATCATTTTACAATGCCGAGAAGACAGGATTTTATCAAAGAAACTCCGCTCTCCCTTCTGAGACCATCTACATCACTGCCTCTAATCCTGGTGGAAAGTCAGCTGCGTGGTGAGCGACGGTGCCCCGCAGCCCAGGCCAGCCTCAGTCATCAGCGGGGGGCCCTGTCCTCGGGCATGTTTAAGGCCCTGACCCTCTCACACACGGAGCCCTCAGTGAAGCACTAGCAGGTGCCACCCCCTCAGCACACTGGTGGGATCCAACCTGGTAGCTCACGTGAAAGTGCCCGCACAAAGCAGGCCTCAGGTGGATGTTGCTGAGCCTCAATTTCTTTCTGTGCATGCTGACACTAACTTCCCTTTCAAACAATAAAGGCCCACGAGAACAAAATAAAAAAGCAGGCAAGACAACACAGAAAGAATGCAAGCTCTTTTACCCCAATTCTGTAATTATTTTCCGTCATTCTAAGAGGCAGGAGAAGAAAGAATCGTCTTTCTTCAGAGCCAGTGATGTATGCCAATTGCATGGTGGCCTCCTTAGGAGGCTCGTAGATTATAACATACCCTGTAGCCACAACCACTCGGGGAGAGATGAACAATATTCATCAAATATTTGTTTTACTAAGACCAAATTAATTTTTCCTGTCTCCTAAGCCGCCCCCTCCTTTTTTAAGACCAACTTCATTTTGAAATTCATTAATAAGTAAGCAAGAGGGCTTTGGTGATAGAATTAAATGTGCTATGCTTCCTAAGACACAATGATGGAAGACTCCACATTTCAAAGGCAACCAAGGACACAGAGCTCAGGGCAAGGCTTTGTCACGAAGAGGACAGTAGCTCTCCAGCTTTCCTGAGGCCTCTCCCTCCCCCCTTATACTGAGAGTGCCCAGGGTCAGTGCTTGGACCCCACACATGTTCATGGACCACACAGGTCCTGGGACCTCAGTCACAGCCAGAGGGTGACAGAAGTCTGGTTGGCTTTGAAGGCCTGATCCATACTGCCTTGGCATGCACTGCCCAAGCCTGGGGGGAGAAGGTTCCAGAATAGGAAGCAATTAACCGGGACTCTGGGCAATAACTGGGGTGCCTAGCCCACAACAGATGATGAAACACTCCCTCTGAGACCTCGGCCCCTTGATTTCTGATGGTGGGTGTGGTGCAGGCAAAAGGGACACACTCTGTGGGGAGAGGCCTGTGTCCCCCCCCACCCCCGTCCATAGCCTGGACCCTGTTGCCCGGTAAAGGCGGGACCATCCTTCCCTTCTTCCCATCTCCCCCAGTACTGTTGGGGAGAAGTGGGGGAGCACAGGGACTTGGACCCAAATCTCAGGTCTGCCTCTTACTGTTGAATCACTCGCCCCTGCTAAGTGTCAGTTTCTCCCATCTGCAAAAGAGGGACAGTATCTACCTCATAGGTTGTTTTAAGAGTTAAATCTGGAAATGTGGGTAAAAAGCCCAGCACTGAGCCCAACGCATAGTGAAGGTTCGAAACACGGTATCCGATGGCTCCAGACTCTGTCTGCTGAGTCCCACAGACCCCTCTCAGAGATTCCGGATGGGCTCATGTGCCCCGAGGACGGCTGTGGCTCTCCACCCCTCCCATGCAGGCCTCTCTGCAGCTCACTGGGGCCATTACCAGCTTAAGTGCCAACAGCAATAGGTGCACCTGAATCGCTGATGTTCTGCTACATCTGTAATGGCCTGTGCTAGACAGACATAGAGCTCTCTCCAAAATAAGTTAAACTAATTTGGTGACCAACGAGTAAAAATAAAATTCACAACGTCCCTTTTATCATACAAATGCTCCTGTACTACACAAACACAATGAAATAATGTGTAACAGATGACATGGTTCCTGGTCCACAGTCCATGCTCGAAAGTCACTGGATAATTTTAGTATCAGCTCAGTCAAAGGCATATGGAGCCACAGGGATCACCTTGCAGGGGTGACCAACCCGTGGTCTGTGGGCTGCATGTAGCCCAGGATGGCTATGAATGCAGCCCAACACAAAATCGTAAATTTAATGAAAACATTATGAGATTATTTTTGTGAGTACACGTCGCAATGTATTTAATGTGTGGCCCAGATAACTTTTCTTCTTCCAGTGTGGCCCAGAGACGTCAAAAGATTGGACACCCCTGCACAGTGTCACAGCTCCTTAAAGGTCAACCTGGCCTCACACTGGCAGTTCCTGAGGGACCTTCTACTCCACCCTGTCCCTGCTGCCCAGGGCCATGCATCTTCGGAGGCATCAGCCCCATGGCACAGGGCTCCTCTGAAGACCAAATAAAAAGAGGACAGGCATGGAAACACCTAACAGGGTCCCCCCCGCGGCGCCACCCCATTGGTTCAGGGACTGAAGGGAGAGGGGTACTAACAATATTTCAGCCAGCAGACTTGAGTCTTAGTTCAACTTCAACTGCCTGGTGATACGGGGCTCTAGAGCGTGGTAAGCTGCTCCCTCCTCTGTAAATGGGTACAATAACAGAGCCTACCCCTTAGGGCTTGTTAGAAGAATCAAATGGGACAATGCAGGGAGAACCCATCACAAAACACCTAGCACTTGTTATTAATAACCAAGCGCAAGGTTCACAAATGATTTAGCTCCTTTCTCAAGGTGGGAAAAGCCTGAAGGATGTTGCCGAAGGCGTTCCTCTCGCTGACATTCCCTCAGGCTTTCTGGAGGTGGACGGGAAGCCGTGCTAGAGCACCATCCGCCCCATCTAGTGACCCCAGGCCCAGGGGGCCAAGAACCGTTGCAGTGAAGAGAGGGCGACGGGGGGCGGGGTCCTGCAACAGTGCTACCTGTTCATGGAAATGTCAGCATTTTCACTTAGGGAAAGGAAAAACGGAGAGAAAAGCTCTTTTGCACAAAAAATATTTACTTGTGAGGAACACATAAACCTGGCAGAAGGTTGGCGGGTCACTGAAAGCCTAGGTCTTGCTGCAGTGTGACTGTATGTCTCCCTGAAACTAGACACTTGGACAGTAGCAAACACACGTGGGTTTTAACGTTGGCAACTTATCAGTGACTAAGAAAATGTCCCACAACTCTGTGAACACAAAACCATTTTGCTCACTCTGCTTCCCTGTCAGAGCAACCCACAGGAGCACAGAGACCTTGGCCACTGTGCACGTGAACGAGTGAATAACTCCCGAGGCTGAGTTTCCAGGTGCTTGGGTCAGTATTAATTGTCTTGTTCATCTGGCAGAAATTTTTGAGATCCAAATGACAGGACCAACTAAGTTCTACGATCCATGTTAAATATACAGTAGGAAGGCAAAGCAACAGATTCTGGACATTTTTTAAGAAATTCTAGGGGGTGGCTATAACTTTTCACCTCAGTATTTTAAGCTTTAACATTCTGAAAGATGACTTCTTCACACTGAAGTGCAACTGAAGAAACCCAGACATGTCACATCTTTGAATGCTTATGTTAAATGATTTTAGAGAATAATAATAATATATAAACAAGTTAATTTTAAAATGTGCTCCTTTAAAAACAGTTTCAAAGACATACCCAAGAAAATTCTTGGACAGCTTGTAACTTAAATGTGCAGGAGAACATAAGGGCTAAGGCTAAGGTTTTTGTGTTTACCCCTTTGTTGCTATCTTATAATTCCTAGGCCATTACAGGCTAACAACAGCCCATTAATATCAACTCGTCAAAATGATGCAACCTGCTGACCTCAAATGGCCTGCCACCTATTCAAGGCTGCAAAGGGCACATTTCAAAAGATGTTTCACAATATTACAAATCAACAGATGTTGGTAAGCTCAGCTTGGCTATATTCCTTAGCAATGACATGTCACTGCCTTTATTTTTACCGTTTCCCTGGGCTTTACAGTGGGAGTGCGTGAATTTCCTACGTTACTGAAGTGATGTCTGGGATGGAGGATGTTTGAAAGCAGGAATGAAGAGTACGTGCTCTCGCTCCACCGAGAACACCGAGTCCTGTCCTGTCTATGCAGAAGCAGGTGGGAGCAGATGGCATTGTGTAGGGACACCTGAGATAGGAAGGTGCATTTCCTAACCTGGTTTTGATGTTAATGCGAGTCCCCACGTGCAGGCTGAGTGTGAAACATGCCAAGAGCGATTTCCAAAAAGCAGTGAGACAAGAGGAGCTTAGTTCCTACCCCTCGGCCCCAGCTGCTCATGGACCTTGGGCTTGTGAGTGATCAGGCTGAGGCACTTACGGTTATGTTCCTTTTCTAAGAAACAAAATGTCACTGCAGCTACTGATGAAACTCTTTTCGTAGAAAAAAATTCCTATTTTCAAATTTTTTGTTCAAAATGGGCTTAGTTATTGATATACAAGAAGGTCCAAAACAAACCTGGAATTTACTTATAAAATACTGTGTATTAATCTGTACACGTTCCAACTTCAGTCACCTTCAAAGTGCTGTCTCCATTTGATGCACTGCACCTACTGAGTGAGTTTTTCCGCTGCCAAAACAGTTTTTGGACTCATCGATTTTGATGCTTTTTAGTACTTCTGCCATATTTTGTTTCACCTCTTTCATGTTGGCAAAATGTTTCCCTTTGAAGACTTTTTCCATCCAGGGAAACAAAAACAGTTGGTCTGGGAGAGATCAGGTGAATAGGGAAGGTGGGCCACGAGGGTCCTGCCATTGTTGGTAAAAAACCACTGAAAACCCAGCACCCCTCATGAGGTGAGCTCATAAGTCACCCATCATGAAATGGGCAAATGCATTAAGAGTCTTCAAAACAAACTCACTGAAGCCAAAAGCAGCCTCTCACAACAACGCCAGCTGGTACACTGACATAGATGGGTTCCTAGCACACTCACCTAGCGGGGGAAGCCTGTACTAAAAGGGGCCTGCCCTCCAGAAGGTAATTCCGTTTTTTTTGGGGGGTCCCCCCTCGTACTCAAAAGAGATTTATTTACATTGAAAGAAAAGATGACTAGAATCTCTAAAGACCATCCGAGAACTCTGAAACCTCCCATTCTCCTGCTTTGCTTTCAAACATACATAATGAATCTCCTCTTCAAGGATGCACTTCCAAGTCTTCCAAATTTCCTTTGCCTACCTCTACTTTAGTGGACTTGACTCCATCTTACCTGATTTAGGAAAAATGGTGAAAAAAATGTTATCCAATTCCATTTGATTATTTATTTTTAAATAGACAGAAATTCTGTTTTCAAATAGAAGAAAAAAAACTGTAATCTGAATTCTATTTCTGGCTTAATTAAGATATCAAGTAGTTCATTTACCACCCCTCACTTCTGCCTGTGTCTAGACATTTTATCCTGAAATTGACTAAGCTGCAACATTCTTTATTTTGTAGGCTGAAATTTTATTCTCCTTTTCTAAGAAATAGAAATGCCCTTTTCCATTAATCAGGGACTGGAGGCAAGCTTCATTAGCTCTATTTTACAAAGAGAGACAGTAAGACAGGAAAAGAAGGGACATGCCCTAGGCATCTAGAAACTCAGAAACAGATCTGGGATGACAGCAAAGACTTAACACTCTGACTGAGAAGGACGGTCTGCCTTCCAAAAGGTGATGTAAAATTGCCATTTACCCAACAAGAGTGATCATGTGAATCTGGACGATTCCAGAGAAATGAAGGAAACTAATCCTGAGGGTCTCTTTGTGGGCCCTGAGCTAGTTGCCTTCCACTTATTTCATTTAATTCAGCGATATATGCTCTGAGAAATATAAGCAGGAGTTTGCTCTGCAGTAGGCATACTTGCGAAGTTTCCTTCTTCCCACAGTGCTCATACAACCCGTCCACTTTTATTCGTTGCCCAGTGTGCATTTTTCAGGGCTACTTTATGCAGACTGTTTTCTGTCCCTCTGTAGCAGCAAACAGGCAGTCACACTGTTCGTGTGAAATTTTGCCGGCTGAAGGGAAGGGTCACGAGCTCCGGGGCTGAGTTAAGTGGAGAGCACGTGGTAATTACCCACTCTGTTAGAGCCCTCTGCCCATCCCCGTTTTGCTGGAGCCTTATTTTAAAATACGGTGGCTGTCTGACTAAACCTGAACGACAGATTAACCATAAGTGCATTCCTGGAACTTAAGCTCCCCTTGCTGCAGTGCTGTGTACAATTACCAGGAACGTGGACCCAGGAGGGTCAGGACAAGAATCAGCATCACCTCAAATTCTGTTAGGGCGGCGTAACATTCCATTTCAAGAACATAGACAAATGCATCTTCAAAGTCATCAGTACAGTGTTACAACCTCAAAATGCATGAGCTGACCTTGTTATTCTAATACTGGCATTAGGTTAATGCAGAATTATGAAAATGTTTACTTTGTGTTTATATTTTTCTTGCATACACAGTAACTCAAGACATTCAGACCTTCTATGCTCAATCTGCTAAGAATAATGCACTAGATCACTCTATGGACAAACTAGCAACATTTTATTTTTCTGCTGAAGTTAAATTCTCTTGTGCTTTCTGTTCATTGTTTTGCATTAATTTATTTTCTCAGAAGGATAAGCTCCATATAGGTAGGACGCCTAAGCATCCATTAGTGCCATACCTCCTAAGACCTGGCTCATTGTAGTAATTAAAAAAAAACTTTGAGTGATCACAGTCTAACTCTCAGGGATAAACTTAGTTCTGTAAAAATAAAGCACTGCTTTGAGGCTGCCATATTATATGCAGCCAGTGACCTTAGACTAGGAACCTGTCTGTCAAAAGCCTAAATACATAGGAAACATATGTCCTGTTCCAGGGGGAAAATGTTCAATGCAGTAAGTCCTGGTATCTGGATGAATTCTAGGTTGATTTAGTTTGAGGCGGGGATTTGGGCAAATGCCCTCTTGGGATCCCTACTATTGACATGAAAGAGCCCCCAATTGAAATAGAGCCATTTGTAAAGTAGCAGAATAGAAAGAGGCATCTTTTACTAGAGAAATACCTAGGACCCATTTCTGTGCTTTGGAGTCTATATCCTTGACTCCATACCAACCCTGAGTCCTTACCTTTAGGCCCCGTCCTTCCTAAGGCTCTCGGGCATGAGACTGTAAGACTTAAACCTGTGCAGGACTCACATAACGTGTTACCTTCTCTAAGAAGCCTTGTCTGTTCAGTTAAGTGCGTGTTAGATGCCATTCTTCTTTCCTCCCCCAATGCTCTGTGCACATTGTCAATCTTTAAGCCTCTTAAACCATGATTTGTTGAAATGTATCTGTCCCTTCTACCTGTCCCCCACAAGCGAGCTCCTTAAGAGACCCTTCCTTGGTCATCTTTGTCTGCCCAGTACTTAAGTGTAGTTTATTTCTTTGCATGTATAAAACTTCTAATAATCATAAGTTGAAATCAAGTCAATCTATTAAAAACATTATTTTTACCTAGATGGTGGAGGGCTATGGTAGATACCCTATCATCATAGAAAATATTTCACTTTTTACTTAAGAATTAAATAATGTAGACAAAAAGCTCTCAAAGCCTGGTACTTTGTAGATGCTCAATAAATACAAAGTTTCAAAATATATTTTTGGGCTCTTTGGTCTCGGTGGCAGAAATGAGATGACAAAAGGGACATCATCGTTCGGCAAGCGCCGCAATAAGACGCACACGCTGTGCCGCCGCTGTGGCTCGAAGGCCTACCACCTGCAGAAGTCCACCTGTGGCAAGTGTGGCTACCCCACCAAGCGGAAGAGGAAGTATAACTGGAGCACCGAGGCTAAACGACAAAACAGTCCTGGGACCGGTCGCATGAGGCATCTACAAATCGTGTACCGCAGATTCAGGCATGGGTTCCGCGAAGGAACAACACCGAAACCCAGGATGGCAGCTGCTGCGGCGTCCAGTTTGTCTTAAGGATTTCACGGACTAGTCCCACAATAAATGTTCTGGTGTCCAAAAGTAAAGAAAAAAAAAAGAAAATATATTTTTGGCTCAACATTATGTTTAGAATCTCCGGGTCATTTCAGATGTTCTGATTGAGAGGTATAAAAATGAACACAGTAAACCAGCATATCATAGAGGCAGAACCTCAGGACTTTTGGACTCAAGGAAAGTTAGCATCTTTCTTATTACTTTCTTTTCAAAAGGAGAAATTAAAATGTGAAGAAAAAAGAGAGAGCATGCCACTTTTAATGAGACTTTTTTTTGGTAAAGAAGTTAGCGCACAAATGATCCACAACATTGTTGTTTTAAGGTAAAAATAGTGGAAAGAACCTCAGAGGTCATCTTCCAGTCCAACCTCTATTCTACGGAGGAGGAAGAAGTAAAACCAATAGTTTAGCAGTCAAAACCGACTCAACCCTTTAATCTGACAATCACCAAGCACAGAGATCAATTTTTATTGTGCTTCTTTTGCAAAATATGCTTTAAGACTAAAATTACTTGCATAGCTGGCTAGGACAGCTGCTGTACCAGCTCAGATATCAGCAGCAGCTCCATTTTCAAATGCCCGTAGGGACTGGCGAGTAAAGTCACTTCAAACAACAATTAAATCAATCTCTCGTTCTTACGTTGGCCATAAGCAGAACATACAATATTTCTGCTACGTCCATAAAAGTAACTTATTAGTGCTTAATTAAATCGATGCATATGGTAAAGAACACACACATTTGTTCTGAAACCGACACCTAGCACGTAAGTCCAATGAAAAAGACAGCTGCCACCAAGGAAGAAGACATTGTTCCTTACAACCGAACAGGCCAGGTCCAAATCTGAAAGAACCTCCAGAGGACTAGAACCGATGAAGACTACGCTGATGTATCCAACTCAGATTATTCCCCGCTGAGGCTCAAGAGACAAGATCCAAAGTTAAAGGCTTGGATTCAGGGGGTCACTTACTACAAGAGTTCAATTCCAAGGCACTAAGGAAGGTCATCTTCAAACACAAATGAGGCCATGTTTCATCCTACTAAATCCCAGGAATATTACTCCACAAATAGAATGAGAATTTATCATGCTCTACATTCCCATCACTTTAGTGACTTTCTGAGAGCACTGACAAATCTAATTTTAAAAAGATAAATTTGGACTCTAGCTCATAAAATTAAGAAAAATACTGTTTCTAATAGTAAGTTTTCTTAAATTGCCATTTAAATTTAGGCAAGTCATTTATTTGATTAAAAGGCAAGGCCAGTCTTGAGTGCTTTTTTTTTTTGAGGAAAGAGCATTGCACTGATTACTAGATTGTGCACTATTTTCTGTCTGGCATAGTTAAATGTCTCATGACAACATACTCATTCGGACCAGTGCTCACAAAGTGTTTGATCTGCACATCTCTACAGTTCTCTGTACGAGGACCTCAGGTGGCCCCCGCCCAGGATAGGACTGCAGCAAGACAGAGATGGCTGATGTGGTACAGAGCCGTCCGCCACTGCAGTACAACTAGAAAACATTCTCTATGGAAGGCTCTCTCTACCACCAATGGAAGCCAAAAGTCCAGGAAAAACCGTAAGGGCTCATTTATAAATTTTCTCAAATTATCATGCTTTCTGTTGGTCCAGAATTCCTATTCCTACCAGCCTTCTGCAGTCTGAGGAGTCCCCTGCCAGTACCATGATGAGCCCGTGAAAATGTATCCACAGGCACACAGCATGGTAGGAGGAATGATCTTGTCTTTGAGCGAGTATGCGTCAATCTCTAGTGAACCTACCAAAAGCCTTGCTCTCTCTGCACTTGCCACACCAGGACTAGTTTCCAATAGGACCATCCCTTTTAGTTCTTCTGCAGCCAAACTACTGGGTTTGAAAGATCCTTCAGAGTCAAGTTCAAATGTCACCTGCTTCAAAAAGCCATTCCTGACCTTTGTGACCAGATGATCTCTGCTTCCTTCAAGGCCCAGAGCACTTTGCTCCTATGTCTGCCTCCTCCACCCTCCCAGAGCGCCTTTTTCCAATGGCACAAATGTTCCCTGACCCCTTGTGGGTGGACATCATGCTCCTGGAGGCAGGGCCTTCATTTTTTCTTGATCCACTGAAGGCCCACCTCAATCTGCCTTGCACACAGCAGGATTCATTCCACGGCACTGAAGTGAATCAAAGCACTCAAGCACAGAGCAGAGGGCGGAGACTGGACAAGGGTTTCTGTGCTATCTGAAACCAGTGCTGCATGGAGAGGAACAGGACAGGATGACGCACAAAAGGGAATGACAAAGGCACTGGTTCTGTCCTCAGCAGGCATGCCGTAGGACAAGCAGCAGCCGTGTCTCTCCCGCCTCCTCACCTGACATTTTCATGTGGACTTTTGGTAATAGAACATTTTTCTGTCATCCTTAACTTTTGTTCTACACCTGAATTATTCTTAAATACAGGTCAGCAGCGCACCTTGTGATCGGCCATTTTCAGAGGAAATGAAGTTAGGTTAAATAAATACTATGTGAAAGGTTGGATTTGATTTCTGTGGCTAAGAGTGTTTCCTGGGCATGGCGTCTTATGAAGAATCTCCTATTTGCTCTGGCTAATTTAATACTGCATTGCCTACAGTTGCAGAGTATAATCCCCATCTGTAAATCACCACAGCTATTTCAGATTGGTAAACATGTTTGTCCTGATGGTTACTGAATATTTAAAGAGGTAACATCTCTTTCTGAGTGTTATTTCCCTCTGCACTCGTGACTAATTTAATGCTATTACATAGTGTAGGCTTGAATTTGACACTTTTCTTTTTAGATAATTTCTCTCCATTATCTGACTTTATGAAAGAAAAAACAAACACATATGTTATCAGATGTAGGCAAATCAGGAGCTTTCGAATGTTAGTGTAGAAATTCCAAATGAAGACTAGAGGGTATAACTTTGAGTATAAAAGTGGAGGACCTAAAGGCATAGGAAATCTTTCAACAAAGAGGAAGGGTGTTTCAGAGGACGAATGAACAAGATGGATTTCATTCCAAGGCCAAAGCCACAGGCCCTTCCCGCGCACCCGCACCGCCACCACACCTCTTGTTTCTGTCCTCCAGCTGCAGTGTGTACACCATGTCGTCGGCAGCATGGGTCTTGGCGCTACTGTCTCCCCATTTCAGCTTCAGGCTCTGAGGCCCGGCCGCAGCACATTCGAGCCTAGGAGGCAAGGGTGGTAATGGCCGAGTTTTTGCTTTAATGAACTGACTAAAGGGTCCAGCTCCAATTTCATTTATGGCCTGGATCCTGATCCTGGAGAATGAAAAAATAAAAACATTGCAGTGTAAGAAACAGCAATTCCTCATATGGAATAAACACTGTGTTAAGTATTTATTACTTGCCCCTAAAGCAATATCATGGAATGGAAAACAAAACAAAACAAAAAAACAAAGTAATTCAAGACATCTTTCTATGTAATAAACCGAATTGTGAGTACAGTAAACAAAAAGGCACTTTAGCAAGATATACCTACAGTCTTTAACTAAAAAAAAAAAAAGGCTGTTGTCTGAGGGAAGATATCCTAAAGACATCAGCCACTTCAAAGTAGAAGTAAGTGGGCTACAAAGAATACACAAACGGAACAAATGAGTCTCCTCCAGAGTTCACAAACAAAGGATAATAGCTTGTCTGTGGGTATTTCTCCTCCCTTTCTCCAGCCTCCCCCAACAATCTCTGCTAGTCCTTACCCAGCGCGCAGTGTGTACACCCTGCTGGTCACAGGGTGGCCCACAGATGTAACTGGGTGTTTACTCTGTGCCATGTTTGGGTAATAAAGGTATTAACACTGCCCTCATGGTCTAGGAATTTAAAACCAAACGAGTTAAATTGTATATGTAAATTAGTATTCTACTATTATTCCTATTTTTTTTGTTTCTCTATTTCCTTCCTGGTTGACTGAAACAGTTCTCCAAGGTCATCATACAACAAACCGATGGCACCGCTCCATCCTCATCCTCAACACCTCTTCCCGCAGTGACTGAATGTTTTTGAAGCTTGTGTGCCCCTGGCATTCGGTGACCTTTCTCCTCTACTCTCAGATCAAAGGGCTCATACACAGCCCCACCCACCTCCTGTTCTCCCTCTCTCCTCCGTACAATATGGGCAGCTCTCTCCGCACCCTCAGAGATTTCCATAGCTTTATGCACTTCAAGAGCCCCCCCAGTTCTGCATCTCCTCCACCTCTTCATGCCCTGTTCCTAGGCCTTGAGCAGAAACCTCCACCCAGACCCCTTGCTGGGTACACAGGCATCTTGCTGAGATGAATGGGGCAGTGTGCTGTCACATTTAAACTTGAGTTGAATTTGAAACAGTATTTAAAACACATGGTAAGAAATATAGTCAAAGACATAAATTCTTAGGAAACAGATTAGTTTAAAATATGCCTATAATTTAGGTTTATGTACTTCTCATTTACCACACTTATTGCTTATACTTAAATAGAAAATATTTAAGTATCACTACAGCTAATTCATCCTGTGAGTGTACGGGTAGCCTTAATTAGCCTTAATTCTTAAAATTTAAAGATTACATAACTCTGTGAGTCAATATAATAACATGCCTGCAGATTGTTAAGAGGAAGAAAAAACTGCACTAGACTCATCCCATGTAAGATGGAGTGAGTGCACCCCACACTGTCTTTCCCACTGAATGAAGCTATTAAACCAGGACAAAACAGGGGAGCAGCTGTTTAAGAACTGCAATAAGTAAATGGTAACTGGAGAACTTGGGGGAGAATTTGAACCATCACGGAACCATTTACCACTGTTCCCCTCCATTGTCCCCAGGCTGGTCTCACTGCAATCTGACACCCAGGAGCAGACATCTGCTTAAACAGATTTCTACCAGAAGTCTGGGTCAAAGAGAGAGAAGGCAGTTTCTGGATGCTCACAGAGAACAGGGAAAATCCCCCATTTCTCTCCCCCCTCCCCGCCTTTTCTACATTCTTTCCCTCCCTAGCCCTTAGCCAATTCATATTAACAGCCTAAAGAAGGAAAAAAAATATCACATAATCCATTTATACAGAAAAAGCACCCTATGGAATCTAACATCTATTCGTACTAGAAGTTCTGGGCAAAATCTGGATAGAAGGAAACTTTCTGAACCGACAAAGGCATCTATTTGAAACACCAGAGCTAACGTTATACTTCATGGTAAGGACTCAGTGCTTTCTCTTCAAGATGGGGAACAAGGCCAGGGTGTCTACTGTCACCATTCCCATCCAACATGGTCTACGGGAAGTCACAGACAGTAGGAGGGAAAGGCATAGAGATACGGAAAAAACAAAACAGAAACTACAAGACGCTGCTGAAAATACTAAAGACCACCTAAATGGAGAGAGACATACTGTGTTCATGAATTACAAAACTCCTCCCGCAGGACTTCCTATAAAGCTACAGAACCACGACAGTGGTACTAGTAAAGAGACAGACTCACAGATCAATACAACAGGACACAGACTCCAGAAATAAACCTGCACAAATATGGCCAATCGATTTTTTTGACAAATGTGTAAAAGTAATTCGATGGAGAAAGAATAGAAACAGTTAGATATCAAAAGTGAAAAAAATAAATCTCAATCTAAAGCTCATTTTATTCTAAACTTAACTCAGAATGGATCACAGATCTAAGTGTAAATTATAAAACTTTTAAGAACAGGAGAAAATACTTGTTACCTAAAATTAGGTAAAGAGTTTTTAGATAGCATGTGGAAAACGTGATTCATAAAAGAACAAAATTCGAAAAGTGGGCTTCGTAAAAATTAAAAACTTTTGCAGTCTTAGAAGAATGAAGACAAGACACAGACTGGGAGAACATATGTGCAAGTTGTGTATTTGACAAATAAATTGCATCCAGAATGTATAAAGCCCCCCAAAACTCAACAGTAAGAAAACAAATAACCCAATTAAAAAATGGCAAAAAACTGGAACACTCCACTAAAGAGGATATGCCCATGGCAGGTAACCATGTGACAAGGTATGAATACCTTGAACCATGACATAAATGTGAACTGAAATGACAGTGAGACACCATCACGTCCCTACTGAAATGGCTGACATACACCATGCTGGCAAAGTTAAGGGGCAACTGGAACACTTGTGTTTTGCTGTCGAGAACACAAAATGATAGCCACGACGGAAAACAGCTTTCCAATAAAGTCTCTTATAAGTCTAACATACGCTTATCACATGACCCAGCAATCCAACTTCTTGGTCTTTCCTCTTGAGAAATTAAAATTTATGTAAATACAAAAACCTGAACACAAATGATAACAGCCCTATTCATAATCACCTAAAACTAGATGAATATCTGCCTCATAATTTAGAATGTATCAAATAGTTATCTCTAAAAAAGTACAGCAGAAATTCCCTTGAAGAGTCTTCCTGTGTCCAGATCCTATTACAGCAGCGGCCAACAGGTCTCTTATAGACAATGCACGTTTCTCAACACAACACGGAAAGACTAAAATCAACTCTTCCCTGCCGACCAGCATGAGTCTTATCAAATAGCTTTATGGTACTAATACAAGAGTGATTTTCTATGATTGGAAAATAAGACATTTTTCTCCCACTGGAGAAGAAAAATCTTTTTTAAAAGGGAGTAATCATGGTGGTAGGAATTACCACCCTTTTCCCCTTCTCAGGAAAAGGGAATTAAGCCAAACATTGTCTCAGTCTTCCTTCAAAGGTGTAACAAATTTCCACACTTCGAGGTTTACATTAATGTCTTTCTAGCATCTAAACTGCCATTCCCTCCCCATCCTCCAGGCAGGCATTCCTAGAGCCCAGAGCCTACCTATAGTCCTTTGGAGCTCACCTTGTACTCTGGATTTTGCTTTGTGCAGCACAAACAGCCCTTAGCTACTAAATGAGATCATGAGTTGCTTAAGATGGTTGTTCTGCTCAAGAAAAAAATATACTAAGAAATCTCAATCATTTATAAGAATTAAAGAATATTTTATAAAAGTATCAAGAAAAATGTAGATTTAATATTCGATTTTTTTCTTTTTTTTGCAATTTCACTTATTTCCCCAAAGCCTCCATGGTGTTTTGATAGTACTGGGTTCCTTACATTGTAGCTCTATGGTTTCTGGTCTTTTGCCCAGAAGTACCTCATGGCACGTAGTCCCTGGCCCTACATGTACAATGACGGCAACGGTAACAGGAATGCCGCAGCACACTGTAACTCTCTTCGCCAGTGGGAATCCTGCTCATCACTTTGGTCACCTTGGGGAAATCATCTAACATCTTTAAATCACACTTTTCTTAAGTATAAAACGGGGATAGTAATACCTTTGCTGCATTTATAGACAGGATTACTTAAGAGAAGGGATATGGAAAGCACCTTATATATTTTTTAACATTTAAATGAGCCTTTCAAATATTGTAAAATAAATATATTTAAAAATATATTTAAATATTTTATACTCCACCACACAACCAGAAAAGAATTCAAAGCACTCTGGTGACCTTTAAAGGGCTAATGTATAGAGTTGTTGCTAGTCACTATTCTTCTGAGACCACCATTGCTCTCAGTGAAGAAAATGTGCTGAGCACCCACGAGGAGTAGCCCTGTGCTGGGCACACAAACGTGCGTCTTCATTTGAGTTGCCTTATTGCCAAGACCTGACTTTATAACTTGAGTGATTTGCTGCTCCATCTATGTTTTTCCTTCCTCTAGATTAGGGCCAAGGGTCCGGCAACAGCTAAGAGGACTGGCTTTATTGTGAACCATCCTCAGAAGGTGAGGGTAAGAAAAAGAGCTCGGGAACAGATGCAAACGTTGACCATGACCACCCATGAGCACCCCCCCAAACGACACCGAACATTCGCTCTGCCCAAGGGTCTGCACTTGGAGTAGGAACTAGTAACTTCTCTTGCCTTTAGAGATGAGGTATCTGCAGTTACACTCCAAGAGGTTAAATAACGCAACCTGAAGGACAGAGCCTACTAGGAACCGAAGTCCAGATTTGATGTGTACAACGTGATCTCCGATTTCTACCCCAACCCCATGAGGCAGGAAGTGCTTTGTCTATTTTAAAGTGAATGACCTGCTGCCGGCTGAGTTCGGTCATTTGCACTGATGTGTGCAGTGGATACAAGTCAGAACTAGGTGAGAAACTGGTCTTTTTAGGCTCCAAGTCTTCAGGCATTCTGGCACACTGTACTCTCCCAACACAACCTGGACCACACACAGCTTCTAGTCCAATCAAAAGATATTTTTAATTCAAACCACACTTTCAGTTCAACTGCCTTTTGCCAATGAAACAGATATTTACAACAGCCAACAAATGCACTTTCACATTATTTAAATAACTTTGGACCTTGAAATCAACTACCTAGATTTTAAAATACTTCAATTTATCCCCCATTTTTACAAAAACACTTTTTGTTTCACTAACAATGCATGGAAACATGTTTCCACGTAGCTGATGCACTGAACTGACATTAATTAGTTCTAATGGTCGTCACATCCCAAACTGAGGTAGAACTGTGGAGCCGGGACAAGGAAAAGAGGGTCTTCTTGCGTTCTGATAAACATTCAGAACTGGGAGCCCAGAAGGCTGAGAAAGCAGAACAAAGACTAAGGTAGGTAGTTAGTGTTCATTTTGTTTTGGGGTGAAAAATGCAGTGCGTGAAAATAATCTCCTAATTCCAGCGAGAGCTCACCTGGGACTAACGAGCAAAACACTCACTCACCTGAGAAACAAGTCCAAGAATCACCTCAGAAAAAAACTGACTTTCAGGTTTTAATAAATTAATTAAAGTTTATCCCAAACCCAAACTGGAGAAGTCTTCTCTTGGCTGAAGTAGTATGTTAGTCTTGAAATTCAAATAGGATATGCAGGGCAATTTTTTTCTTTGTTTTTTTTTACATGCATTGCATATCAGTTTCTGAAATCTTAAGGCCTGCAACCTAAGTATAAGGGAAATGGAACTTTGCTTTCCAATTTAGGAAAGTGATGTAACTCTGAGAAACTCTGTCTTGGCCAGACTGATGTGAGCAATCTCTTCAAGTGTCCAGGAGCCTGCAATGCCCATCGATACACTGATGGTACTGATTAAATGAATCAAATTAAAAAGAATATTCTTTGTAAGTTTTTATAAAAAAAAAAAATCTACCATTAAAATATCTACTGTTTAGTTGTAGATGCCAGATATATTCCTGCTTCAGATCACAGCCTGCCATAATGCACTTGATATGCACAACCAAGTATCTGACACTAGCTGTAGTAAAAGAAGAATGACTTTCAAAACTAACCCTCCTCAACTGGGGAAGGTGACCCTTGTTCACAGTTAGCCATCCTAGTACTCAGGATACCTGAGGTGCAGAGGTGGGTGGACAGCGCCCCCCTCCCATGCAGGGCTGGGGAAAGGAGAGGCCTAAGAAGCAAAACATAGGCTTTTTACAATATACTCCAACCCTCAATCTAATATCTATCTAATCATCTAACTAAAGAAGAGAAAAAATATGAAAGAAGAGAGTAATTATCAGTTAACTTCTGAAGGAATTTAAAATAGTAGCGTTAACAAAGGAAACCCCTTTGGGAAAACGTGTATGGAATGCCGTTGTTCAGAGGTGGCTTCCTGGAGGGCAGCCTGAGCTGGTTCAAGTTCAGCCCGTGCCCCAACCACGCTGCGCCTCCCAGCAGCTCCCAGAACTCTCAGCTGCCCTTCTGTTTCCACCCTTAGGCTTGCTTGTTTTTGTGCCCTGCCTTGATGGGGGGAAAAGACCTTAAATATCTCCCATACTGCTTAAAGGAAAATGCTAGGTTTCCACAGACACTTCTACCCAGAATCTGATCGCAACCCACTTTCCAGCTCACTTCTTTCCTCCCAAACACCAGCAATGGGATTTATTGAGTGTTTACTTACAATGTGTCGAGTCCCATATGAAGTGCCTAAAATCCTGCCGAAAACATACAACAGCCCTATTAGATAGTTAAAGTCATTATCCCTGTTTTGCAGACCAGAAGACTGAGGCACAGAGGGTTTCAGAGGTTGCAGAGACAGTAAGTGAGGGACGCAGGACTGAAGTGTAGGCTGCCTGACTCCGCTGTGCTACTTCTGAACCCCTCGAAGGATGTCTCCTAATAAAGCCCACCTCATCTTGTTAGGATGAAATGATTTATGATTCACTTCTTGACAGGCTAATGTAGCGGTTGACATAGACTAAGGACCCAATAAATGTTATTTTCATTCCCATTTTACCGAGCAAAAAGAGCATAAATGAGCATAACAAACAAATCTACCTTTAGTTGTTTGCCAGCTCAGTATGAGTCAGACATATAATGAGGCTTCCAAAAAAAGTAATGTTAGGCAACCTTACTAACTGTTCCACTTGGAAAACAAGTAAGGTGACAGCCTTGCTCTTCTCTGAGCCAGCCAGCACCATTTCTGATGGTCTGGGCACTACTCATAAAGAGGCCATCAAGAACCCTGGCCAGTATGGCTCAGTTGGTTGGAGCATTGTTCTGTAAACCAAAGGGTTGTGGGTTCGATTCCTATTCAGGGCACATGTCTGGGTTGCAGGTTCGGTCCCCAGCCAGGGCATGTGTGAGAGGCAACCAGTTGATGTTTCTCTCTCTCTCTCCCCGCCTTCCCCTCTCTCTAAAATCAGTAATATGCATGTCCTCAGGTGAAGATTAATAAATAAATAGGCCGTCAGGAAACAGAACTCACCCAGTGAGGAGCATAGAGGAGGTTACAGAAAACCTTCACTAGTCAAGACAGACTGGAATGCAGTGAGGATGGCTAAGCAGGAAACAGATGACTTCCTAAGATAATGATGACTAGGTACCCTCCGGAGCCATGACACCACAGCCTACAGGAGTGGGACTCAGACTTCTGTAGGCTGCAGAAGCCCTCCAGGTGCTTCTTGTAAAATTAACGTTGAGGAATCAGTGCTCTTGGGCAGAGGCTCTCAAACTGTAACATGCCCCCAGACCTCCTGTAGGGCTATTTAGCGCCCAGAGTGTCTGGCTGCATCTCACAATTTCTGGTCTAGCAGGTCTGGAGCAGGGCCTGATCATTTGCATATCAGTAAGTTTCTGGGTGATGCTGGTGTTGCTGGCTCAGGACCCAAAGTGTAAGAACCGCTGCTCTGGAGGAAGGCCCAGCATCAACTGTGTAGAGTTTAGACAGAGACAGCTTTCGACACGCTAGGGTCACTCACAAGCGGAAAGGACTGCCTGCTGATCAGAAGCTGGAACCACTGCCCCGAAAGTGAAGATGCTGAAGCCCAGGCTCTGGGAGTGACACACCATGATGGTGTCTCAGTCAGCTGGCAAAGACTATGACTCTGGCTGGTGCACACTAAGGAAAGCACACCTCTGTTGTTAATAACGTCTCTCCCTTCCTCACACCGAAACACAAGCTCAATTTCAAACTCCATTCTAAGCTTAAAACTAATGCCTTCAAAGATAGTATTGTAATTCCAAATAGGGTGTCAGTAAGCCAATGATTTTTTTTTTAAATCCTCACCCAAGGAAATGTCCGTTGGACTTTAAAGCCAGAGGAAGGGAGAGGGGAGAGGGAAGGAAAGGTGAGAGAGAGAAACACTGATGTGAGAGAGGAACACTGGCCTCCCATACTCACCCTGAATGGGGACTGAGAACCCACACCCTAGGTATGTGCCCTGACCAGGCATCAACCAGGGACCCCTTGATGCACAGGGCGGCACTCCAGCCAACTGAGCCACACTGGCCAGTGCCAGCCAATGTGTATTTTTGCAAGCACCAGGGGAGAAGCGATGAATCTGTTAAAATACCTTTTCTGCATCAGCAGGTTTGCTAGAGAGGTGCACTTTTCTGTCCCCATAATACAGAGAAAAAACAAAACAAAACTCAGTGTGAGAACAATCTGTAACTACTGAAAGTTAAAAAAAAAAAATCAAACCAAAGAAACAAGTTCTTTACCGAAGCCCCATAGCCTGCTTAAGATGTTTTATTCCACATTTTTATCTAGAACATCATGATCTGTTCATTCATATTTTAACAAATTTACGGGTCAGAAAAGGGTGAGGTAAAAGTTGATTGGACCAAAATTACACCCTTGGTTCCTTAAGATTCTCATTTTATATTTCACTGTAAGCGCTGCAATTGTGTTTTTGAAACAAAAGAACAGGCCCGTGGCTGACCAGGGCCCTACTACGGAGTACCCAATCACGTACTATAGAGACTGGTATGAAACTGTATTGAGATGGTCTTCAATGTGGGTATTAATCTTAGTAGCTTAAATATGAAACATCCAATGAATTGAGTGACTGACCAGCAAAGACTTAGGCTAAATCTTTTCCTTGGGGGATTAAGGGGGTGGGGAGGGGAGAAGCACACATGGTATGACTAGAGCCAAAGATCTAGCTTTTCTACACTATTGTTTTCATGCAATGTCTGAAATGATGTCATCCAAGCTATCCCGTCAAGTTGAGAGCTGACAGCCTCCCAGTGTGACTTTCCACATTCAGCTTAATAGATTGCCTTGCATATTAATACTGAACAGTCTTGAGGTATTATCTAAGTTCATTCTCTCGTGGTCCTTCCATTAACTAAACCATTTCATCTTCTCCATAACAGAATTTCTTCTGAGAAACTTTTTGAACAAGTGGAAGATATTTTTCGTAACTCCCCCTGCACCTGGCATTGCACCATGAAGCAACGATTCCCTACATCAGTCCCTTCGTCTGGGCTGCAGGTGTCTCTCTAGAAGTCATCGGACCATGTGCTGACCAGTACACACAGCATGCCTCCAGTACCGTCCTACATAAACCTTCCAGTTGATAACCACCACAGCCACCTTTAAGGAAGGCACGAGATGAGGGAGAGGTGGGTTTCCTGGGCTAACCCAGCCCTAAAAGCCCTTTCGTGATGCCTGATCCGAATGTCAGAACACTGACTCGAGGATCTGAGTCCACGCTCAGGTAGACAAGGGTGTGAATCAGAGTGGTCACAAAGCTTTTTGGCGAGTCCCTAAACCAGTGTGGCACTTCACAGTTTCCGGGCCTCATGAAGGATTAGCTCAAGCAATATTCTGGACTTCTGGTCTCTTAAAAACAGCTGGGGGATCACACTGACTTGGTCATTTCCCCCAGAGATAAACCCCACAGACAGGTTTCCTTAGAGCATCATCATGGGGGAAATTCCCTGATGTCCATCAAGGTCCGGGTTTAATCATTTCCTCAGCACCTGAGTAGTGGGCTCTGGACACAATGGGCGCTTAGAGGGTATTAGCATACCAGGGCGGAGACTGCTGTTCTGAGACTGACTTAAAAGGTCATGACTGGAGGGCTGCCCTTGGCCTGCCCTGTCACTCTGTTTCTAATTCCAATCCCACTGGGAACCACCCTGACCATTCTGGGCGGGGGACTTCCTCTCTGAAATGTCAACAGGCTTGTGTACACAGCGTCACTTTCAGCCTGGGGAGGATGTCACAGTAACCCACTACCTTAGGTTGCTGTTTAAATGGCCCCCAGCTCTGAGTGCTCTCAGGGCAAGAACACCGTTGGCCACCAGGTCACAGACCCGGTGTAAAGTGCAGTGCCCGAAAGAGAGTTCTTAAAGTCAAACACCGTCACTGTTTTGAAAAGCAAACGAATGTACTTACAGGAATTATTCACAAAAGATTTGGTAAGAAAGAAAAAGAAGAGTAGAGATAATAAGATGCGGCAGGATGGACCTTCTGTGTCTTACAACGGACTAGCTGGCTCTTTCCCAGCTTCTGGAAATGAAAAGGCAGCGCAGTAGACTACTGAACCAGAAAAGCTGCAGAAAGAGAATGAGTGGAACGATGACTCCTTTTCTTCATTCCCGACCCTACCCCAAGAAGGACCGCTTTCGTTTGATGGCGACCCTGGTGATGACGAAAACCAGGGTGCATGTGTACCGTGCCCTGGCTCTACACTGCTGGGTTGCGCATAAGCATTTGATACCAATTTCTTCACTCCTCACAATATGCTTCTGAGGGAAGTAGTCTTGTTCTCCCCATGCATGGAAGAAGCAGCTGAGGCACAGAGAGGTTCTGTAAGTGGCCTAAAGGCACAGCTGATGACCTGAATCTATGCTTTCCTTCACCTCCCCCAAAACCACTTATTCTGACAAAGGGAGATGCCCCGATAGGGCATGCTTTTATAACCACAGATGGTTCCTGCACTCCTCAAACGCTAACTGTAAACTTTTTGTTTTGAGTGAGTTACTGTTAACAGGGAGCAGCCAGGGGTGCCCCAAATAGGGATTTGTAACGGGGTCCAGAACTCAGGGCATCCAGGAAATAATAGTAATATGGGATGTCCTCACCCCCAAGTCTGAACTGGAGGATGGGACACATGAGCAGAGCCACGGAGAGTTGTTTTGCATAGCAACAGTTTTGCAGAGAACCTGAGGAATGGCCATTTAACACATCTGTAACTCTTGACTGGTGTCATGGATATGTTAAACAGCTGTGGCCATGCTTTGAGCCAGAGATGGGAATGACTTCAACACAGGATGTAACTGGGAGGCAGCCCTCCCCCCTCCCCGTTTCAGCAACCAAGTGAGAGCTTGGCATAAGGGGGGAGGAGGACCACACAGCTTTGGCAAGAGAAGGAGGGGACCCCGCGGCTTTGGCAAGAAGAGAAAGGGACCACGTGGCTTTGGGGCTCCCCTTGCCACACAGCTTAGGAAGCTAGCAAGATGAAGCAGCGATGCAGAGCTCTCCCTTAGCAGTTTGGAAAAATGCAGGAGAGATGCTGCAGGAAGGAAAGGGGTGAAAGGGCGCTTGCCGGTGGGCCAGGAAAAGGTGCCACGTGGGTTTGGATTAACTGGAGATCTCGGCGGTGACAGAGTTGATGGTGCTGGGAACTGAGGGAGGCCTGCCAGCTGAGCACAGATTACTGGAAAGAACCAGGGGCCACCTGAGCCATGGACTTCTATTTCTTTTCTTGAGATATGGTACTCCAGACTGGGCAAAGGGAGGAAGGAAGGACTGTGTGCGTTTGTGGGTATTCTAAGGGACTCTGGGATCTCAATGAAGACATTAAGTCATTACTCTAAGTCTGTACAACCTTTGAATAAATAATTCCTTTCCTTTTCACCACTCTCTGGCATTGAGTCGTCATTCCCTGGCAGCTGGCAAGGCAAACATAGAACAGGGGGACCCCGGGAGAAGGGGGGGGTTCATTTGTCCCCCTCCTTCATGTATTATGGCAATGTGGAGACAGAGCTAAGTGCTTGAACTTTTAAGAGGCCATGTTAGAGTAGAAGGTGCGTGAGAAGGGGAAGGAGAGGAGGCTGGCTCCCAGACAGGAACCCTGGGGAAAGAAAGAATGTAGCTGTTAACGGAGTTTTACTCCAGGTACGTTATTTATTCTTTCTCTGGAAGTTTGTGAAATCCTGAGTAAAAGCTACATCACAAAATCTTTGTAAAACTGTGTCTGCTTTTGGGAAATCAGGAAAAGAGTGGAGCCCTGCTTCAGAGGCAGGCAAGTCCATGTTCAGGACAGAGGGTGTCCACAGAAGAATATGAATCACACTAAAAGTGCAAAGAAAACAGTAAAAATGCAAAGAAAAGTAGTTACCAAGAGACCAAGAGGGAGTAACCGATTTAGAGTGAAGGGTGAAACTGTAAATTTGTAGTGGACTCATAAACCATAAAGCAATACAAATGTTAAAGCTATATTTGCGTTTAGTAATCTTAAATATATTAAGAAAGCTTAGAATTTACTCATTTGCCCTTAAGAACTTGTAGGGTCTGTAGGTCCAGGACTGATGTGTCCATGCAGCTTGATCTCTCCTCCCCTGCACTCACCGGTACGTTGTTTCTGGAAGAAGATCTTTCAGAACGTGGGTGGTGGTGTTGCCCACGGGGATGCAAGTGTCTCCAAGATCAATATTGTAAGCAAGGATTTCAGATCCATTATTGCACGGCTCTTCCCAGTTCAGTACAAGGCACACAGAAGGTGAATCAGGGTGGGCACTCAGCGTCTCCTCTTCCAGGACACAGAGAGTGGAGACAGGGTCAGGGGCAGATGCTGGCGTCTGGCAAAGGACAAGCTCACTGTACGGTCCTGCTCCAGCCTGATTGACAGCCTAGAAGACAACAGCAAGAAAAGCTGGTTCACCCCACTGTATATTCTAATGCCTCCATGTGAGGTGCTGCGAAATAAATGATACACGATTTACTTCTAGAAATTAGGTAGAAATAAATCCTAGAAAATGCTCAATTTAACCTACTAAACACTCCAAAAAAATGCCAATTACATCTTTTCTGTCAAGCAAAAGATAACAACATCACCCACATCTCCTTTTATAAAAAATAATTTTAAAATACTCCTTTATATTTGCATGGCCCATTTCGGGTTATATACTATCTTATGTGATCTTCACAATAACCATCTGGGATACTATTCTTATCTGCCCTTCACAGATATACAGGCAGAGCTGGGCCTGGAATTCAGTAAATCTGACTTTCCACTCCAGTGCTGCCCTGGGAGAGCAATAGGAATTTTGCTAAAGGTCTCTACTGTTCTCCACGTGATTGATCAACTCATATCTGAAGTTAATTCTCAGCCTTCTCTGATTTTACCTGAGAGCAATAACTTACCCCTTCCTCACTTACCGCTCTTTCAAATACTTATTCATTTGGTCTCCAGGCCCCAGACTCTTGTGTTTACTTACCTGCTGTTGCTTCTCAATCACCTATGCAGGTTGCTACTCATCAGCCAGACTTCTCAACAGTGAAGGGCCCAGGGCTCAGGCTTGGACACCTCTGCTTTTCTGCTCAAACTCTTAGAGACCTCATGTTGTCTCAGGGGACAGATACCATTTACATCCTACTTCCTGCGTAGCTTGGACCTCTGCCTTACAGGCCAGCCTAATGTACTCGACTGCTGTTTGGGTATCTCCTCTTGAATGTTAACTAAGTGTCTCAAACTCAAGTGTCCACACAGCTCCTCATCTCCACCCCACCACACCTCCTGTGGTTGTCCCCAGCCTTCAGCTTGTTCGAGTATGTCCCTGAGGCATGACTGGTCATCTTTCTTCCTCTCATACCCAGGCCACCTGCACAACCCGTACCACCCTAGTCTAATTCCACTCTCTCCCGTCTGGTCACTGTAATGGCCTCCTAATTGGTGTCTATGTCAGTTCTCGCCCCATAGTTTACTTTTACAGCAAGCTTAGTACTTAGATACTACTTAAATCCCTTCAAGAGCTTCCAACCATATTCAGAATAAGTTCTGAGGTCCTCACAACAGCCCACAAGGCACTAGCTGATCTGCTCACCATGATCATCCCCCAAAATGCCATCACCATTCCCACTTCATCACTTACTGTCCCCGCCTCAACTACGTGGCTGCAGCCACACTGGCTTCCTTGCCATTCCACAGGTGCAACACGTCTGCTTCCGCCTCAGGGCCTTTGCACTTGCTACCCGCTCTGTCCAGAAAGCCTTTTCCCCAGCCTTCTGCACAGCTCGCACAGTTACATCCTTCAGGCTTTCTTTCAAGTGTTGCCTTTTCAGTGAACACTCTCTAAACAAAACTTTAAACTGGCGGTTACTGCCCTCCCTCGGGCCCCTATGATTTTGCTCATTTCCTGTGTCCCGGCTTTGCCTTATTTTTCATCATGACATTTATCACCAACACAGTATATATTTTTCATTTAATTGTTCCTCTCATTAAAATGTAAGTTCCATAAGAGCAAGGCTATGTTTGGTGCCCTGTTGCACCCCTAGCAACTGGAATAGTACCTGACACAGAAATACGTGCTCAGTGAACATTACTAGAACCATTTGTTTCCTTAAAAAGAGAAAAACATTTGGCAGCCTCATTACAAAAGTGAATATACTCTGAAACTTAGTTCCCATTTACTTCATAGGAGCGCTTATGACGACAATTACTAAACTTACAAAAGTCTCAGCTCTTAAATCAAAGGTTCAAAACAAAGCTTACAATGTTTGTGTATTACTGTTAATTTCAAAGAAGCAAGTTAAAAGCATTCATTTGCTATCAAATCACTTTTGAAACTAATGTTTTGTCATATCCACTCCAATTTCATAACTTCAACTCTTTTTCAAAAATTTTAATGTTACAACTTAAGATTATATATTTAGAGATTTTATTTCTGGGTACAACTTTATCACAGGGCCAGAAAAATAAGACAGAGTGGAGCTCATATCAGCGAAGGCCCCATGTCGCCACCGGAAAGAAGGAAAGGAACATGCCTTCGGAGCTGGAGCTCTGACCAGCTCCTGATCGCACTATCACCGACTGTGATCTTAGGCGGACCACATCTCTCAGCCTGTTCCCTAGCTATTCCATGGGACCGCACACCTAGTTTGCGGGACAATTCCAACAATTAAGTTGATTAATGGGCAAAATCCTGGCAGACTGTCAGCAACAGTCAGCGTTTCATGTCTTTCCCTCCCACGGGGGAGAATGAGAACAAAATGGTGTATTTCATACTTAAAAAACCCACACATTTTATTTTAAACTAATTTTAGACTAACAGAAAAGCTGCAAAAGTAGTATAAGGAATTTCTGTCTCTCTCGTACCTTGCTTTCCCTAATATTAACACCTTATAAAACCAGAACGATGATCAAAACAAGAAAATTAACATTGGTATGACTGTACTAACTACATACAGACATGATTAAAATCTTAGCAATTTCTCTCCAACAATGTTCTTTTTGTATTCTAGGATCCCACTTTCTTTTATTACCTTCATTCTTTGAAATATGCTTTCTTGCCTTATACCAGGTATTATTATTACTAGTTTTCAGAGGAAACAATTCAGAAGAAACTTTAACCAAAAAAAACTATGCCTATAATACACAACATGCCTCATGTACATAGAATTACTTTAGCACTTGTTAATTAAAATATTTCTAAGGAAAAGTATAAAAATTTAAAAATTGTTTGGCAAATAAGCAATGTTTCACACAATTGTTATAAAACACAGTATAGTATTACAGTGATTTAATTTTTAAGGGACCAAGTATTCAAAAGGAATGTTTGGGTTTTAACCTGATTTTGTAGTAATGCGAAATGAAAATAATTCACACTTGGTCCATAGTTAGCAAGAAATCAGTATAGACTGAGCAGATCCTTTTCCTAGCAATACTTCATTAGTAGAGCAATGGTGGCCTTAAAAGGACTATCCCCTTCACAAGGTCTGACTCATTTTATGACAAAGTAGTATGGGAAAGTATTATCTACCTCAGACTTTCAAGACAGGGAGGGCAAGATCACTGTGCAGGCTCTGTTCTTACCAACTATCTTTTAAAATGCAGTTTGGGAAAGTCAATGGTAACTGACAACATAGACCCTAATAGGAAAAAAGGAAGTAGAAGGACATTTGAAAGAGAGACCAAAAATCAAAAAGCAGAGTGGCATGAAATTCTTTCCTGTGGTGACAGAGAGTTCTTTATTTATATCCTGCCTTGTTCCAAAAACAGGAGAGTGGCACATAATTTAACCTTTTCCCAATGACTCAGCATTGCTGTTACGAAGATCGGATAACGCACTGTGGCCCTGACTCACTCATAAAGGGTTAATATGACCCAGGTGCTCCATTCAGGAAGGAAGGTATATAATAAACGGTGTGTTCAGAAATGCTTATGATAAAATAGGACTCAGAATTTAACAGAAAAGCTTCACTTGATCTGGAAAATGAACTTGTGAAGGGAATGTCTTCTCCAAAGAGGCCAGAGACACTAATGCTGATGGATTTGTAATAAGCAACTTGATCTGCAACTTAAATCAGATGGACACCAGACTCTGGCTTCTTTGCTTCTTTATCCACTTAAATCTAAATGCGTGTGAGGACAGAATTCTCCAAGGCCAAGAAAGACATCTGACCAGCCTTCGTATCTCTCCCCTAGATCATCCTCATCAGCTTTGGATTTTGGTACAAGTAGTGCTCAAGCAATGTTAGTGAATGAACGCACAAAAACCCCTGTTTTCTCAGGACAATAAAAAACATCATTTATGCAAGTCAGTAAAGTCAAAGTAAACCCACGACTATCGTTACTCTTGGGGGTTAGGCTAGGAGCCAACCGTTCTTGACGTTGTTCCATGTGGACTCACGAGTGGGAGCTGACAGATAACCAGCCTTGCTAATTAACAGTCACTGAGCAGTGGGAGATGGGTCGTGTGATCTGACGCAGACTAGTCCACATCACTCTGATGTTTGTTTTAGGCTCCCTTTAGCAGCTGGCATATAAAACCACGGTCTTTGCCAGTTCTAAGTGGCTTTCCCACTGAAATGTACACCCCGAGGAAATTCAGACAGAGGACCTGTCCTAAGGGGCTGTGACCCTTCGTCTTGGACTCAGTCATTCACTCAGGGACTCGATAAACAGAAAGATGTGAGGGCGGTGAGAAGCAGAGGAGAATCTGGTTTTGTTATTACATGTCAGGGCCTCCTCGAGTAGCAGACATTAATTGTGAAGTTTACTTTTATTTAAAAGGACTCTTTTTTTGCTCATACTATCCCTCTTGGTAGCTTCCACCATGACTCTTTGAGTAAGTTTCCAAGGGCCTTCCAAGGAACTAGTAGTGTTTACGAGCAACGTCTGAGCGATGTCAACCGACCTGAAGTCTACAGCAATACTGTGCAGCGGGCAGCAGGTCCCTGATTGCAAAGCCAGCGTCTGTGCCATGATAGATGACTTCCAGGGACTCTTCGTCCTCTCCCCACTCCAGCCTGTACTCTGAGATGTCGGTACCAGAGCTTTCAGGACCCTGGAAAGCAGAAACTCGTAACATTAATTTCATTGAGAAGAAAATTCTGTCATTTGTGGTCACCCAAGCAAATGAAAAGAGTGACATACCCCCGGATATTTCAAATACATACAAAATGAAAGAGATGCTCAACTTCCTCTCAATTCTTACCAGTCATAAAATTTCCACAACCTGAAATGCTATAAGCAAATGCCAACAAAGATTAACGTGTAAAAATCACCTAGAAGTGAATTTTGGCTTTGAAGAGGTTCCTCCTAACTTTAACTTGCATTTGGGAGCAGGTAAAGTCAAAGAAACAGAAAGTGATACAGAACACGTGCCTGACTTACCTCCCAACTCACTAGGATGCATCCGTCAGGTGTAAAGGAAATACAAGGTGCTCTGCATTGTCCAGGAGGCCCGGCAGCGGTGGTGATTTCTGAGACATCAGAATAAGGGCCATACTGAAAGAGAACAACACCCACACGCTTACATGCACGTGTTCGCACACACATGTGCATGTGTTCATGCAAGTGTGCATATACAAGCTTATAACCAAATAAGGGTTAGGCTAATATCATCATCAATACAATTGATTAAAAAATGACCTAATGGAGTTTTCACTTTCAGCTGAATGCGTGTCGAAGTTTCTCCTACATATATTCCTGAGTTGTACATGTCTATTATGTATGTACATTCATTTTATTCAAAAGGACTAGGAAGTTGGTTTGCCAAACATTTCCCCTTTACTGTGACATTAGAAACACAAGCATGTTGATTCTTGACACAACAGGCATTGTTTTAACATTTCTCCCCAAAACTTTAAGTCGGATACACACTGCAGTCTAATTCTTCACATATAAACATCTACTGGAAGTTGCTGCTTACAGAACTCTAAGTATTTCTTCTAGTCACTGGTATTCTCCATTTGGAACACTAATGCTCCTGTTAGCGTTTGCTCAGCAGGCCCCCACTGCCTCACTGTTTGCAGGTTAACAGTGTCTTCCTCTTTTCTTTACCAGTGGGGACCACAGTGCTTGGAGCCAGCACTTGAGATTTATAATACACTCTGAGAGAACCACAGTCGCCCATTTTAACAGTGGAATGTCTGGCACTTCAAAGATTTGAGGCAAAGGGTAAAATAAAATAATTTCCAGACTAATGAAGTACATGACTATATTTTTCAAAATGGAAAAAAAGATAAATTTTAAAAACCCATACATTAAAAAACCCCAAACCTCTCACATTTTTCCAATAGAACTTGCAAATATAGTGGGTGTGGTGGGGGAGGTCAGGGGTGGGAGCAGCTCTCTGAAATGGACAAGACGAGTGAAAGTCAAATACACAGTTAACTCCCAAGAGAACAGGAATAAACCACAGCTAAAAATGGTTTCTACATCATTAATTAAAGGTGAGAGCAAGTAAAACTCAAATCAGTCGAGCTGCACACTTATCCTGGTTACGGCAGAGACCCCCTGAAGGGCTGACGGGAAAGGGCAAAGGCAAAAGTAGAATGCAGTCCCAAAGCGCCCGCGACCACCACCTTCCCTCCCCTTTTCACTCATGTAGGTCCGGGTGCGCACGCTCTCCCGTCTTCTCTTCAGTCCATTTCATTGGAGTGTCGTGCAGCTGTTGTGGTGATTTAAGCTGGGCTGTGTCTGAAATGCGTCCTCACGGACACGAGAAGAACTCCAGCCCCCGCTGAGAGTCTGGGATCTGTCTTCAGACCACGCGTCTCCTGGTCACTTGTGGCTAACACAAAGTGGGCTAAAGCGCGCACTTCCCTTTCAGATGGTTTGGACAGCACTACCGAGAACTAGAAAAAGTCCCTGTCAACTGCATGCCACTGCTAGCTGGGCTTTCTTATTTTAAAATTTTCCATCAATTAATTTCATGTATTTATTTGCACGGAACTCATCTCAACAAATCGCTAGCACTTTTGGGGATGTTAGTGGCAGTCTGTTCCACTGACACCCTTCTGCCTCCTTTTCCGTTTCTGCCCATCTTTGCCTCACCGAAAAGCCCTACAGTTTCTGAGTCACTTCCTCAAAATCCACATCACCCTGCAATTAAAAACAAACAAACAGAAAAACCAAAATACCTTTGCGGCTACAATACAAACACACACTTTCAATCTCGGATAGCCTATCTCAACAACTCCAAGTGGAACAGTAGAAGGAAGGGCTGGAGGGTTCTACAGTCTTCACTTGGAACAAAACAAAAAGACTGAGCTGGTCTCCCCAGCCTCCACCCGACTTCAGTGTTTTTTTGTTTTTGTTTTCATTCTCACCTGAGGTAATGTTTATTGATTTTAGAGAGAAGAATGGAAACAGAGAGAAACACCAATTAGCTGCCCCCTGTATGCACCTTGACGGGGGATCGAACCTACAACCTACGTATGTGCCCTGACCAGGAGTTGAACTCCCAACCTCTTGGTGTAGGGACGACACTCCAACCAACCAAGCTACCCAGGCAGGGTCATAGCACTTCAGTTTTCAAACTGAGGTAAGACTTTGCTGGATAATTTAGACGATACGCGGAAGCAATATTATTGTATATACTAGTTTTAATTTCTCATAACCGATTAATAGAGGCTACAGAGCAAATAGGAGACTATTTTTAAAACTAATAAATGCATCTAAAGGGTGATGTTCTTATTAACCTTAAACTCTGTCTTAACAGAATGATATGAGGACATGGTATCAAAATTTCCAATGTTGGGAAATTGAAATCACAAGATATCAAGTCAGAAAGAAGATTTTATATGCACATCTTTAGTGGAGGTCAAGGTTGGCTAGATACTGCTGAGGAATTTCAGGAGGGCAGAAGCTGAACTGTCAAAACATTCTACTCACCCCTCCGTCATTCAAAGCCCTCACTCTGAAACGATACACAGTCCCAGGAAGCAGGTTGCCGACCGTGCACTCAAGATCTGGCCCATGGTACACCTCCGATGCCACATCCTCGGGTTCTGTCATCTCCACACTGTACTCTGAGACCTCGCAGCCACTCTCAGAGGGGGGGACATCTAGGAGTGAAGAAAGTCTCACATCACATTCTTTTTGTGTTTCCAGTTGACAAAAATCACATCTGATTTTCCACATGGTTTGCAAAATGTCACATAGGTGGCCTCTCCTCAGTATCTTTCTTATAAAAGAACCCTCCCCCGCAAAATACAAGGGATACAAAAGAAAAAGTTTCTGAGTGATGTTATCGATACTTTCCAAAGCAAGTACATTTAAGTACATTAATTACGTTAATAAAATAATTTCATAAACAGTAGAACCATTAGGCAAATTTCTTTACATTCTAAGGGGAGGGAAGAAACAGAAGAAAATCTTCTTTGCCATCAAAACAAAGGTCACATTAAATCAAGATACATGACCTAAAGATGGCATGATGTTCTATATTTTAGACATAAATGGTGGAAAAAAATAGCCCAATAGAGTTCCACAGGTTTGTGCTTGCAATTTTACGTGCTATAAACTACTAATACAAGAAATGAATCAAAACAGGACCCACACAGGACAAAGCAGCAAAGATGAGGAGGAATTAGACGTTACCTCATTTCTCGGTTTATCTCTAAATTGAGCACAACTTTTTTTTTTCAAATGAATGAAGTTGAAGGAATTCCTGAAAAAACGGGCTGCTCTGAAACACTTTCTGAAAAAGTGCCCTCTGAAGGGCAGAGGGCAAACCACAGGTGTGGCACCATCAGGAACAGGAGGGTGAACAACAGCGAGCAGGAGGGCACAAACCTGAGCCAACATACAGTGAAAAGAATATGGACATTTTTCAACAGGGAAAAAAAAATGGTGTTCAGAAGGAAGACTTCCAAGTTAATTTCAAAGCATTAAGTCTTAAACTTGCTCTCCAGTTGTCCAAACTGTCCACGTCCACGTGAAGACCGGTTCACTCACCCCACTCTAAGTGGACTTCTTTGTGCTTTGGTCTACCCAAAACCCTCGGTGGTCGACACTGACCTGGCGCGATGCTTAGTGTGCGAACAGGGAGACTTTCAGAACACTGCAGGAGAAACACCGGAGAGAACCATCTCTTAGTTACTGTGAATTTGTAAGACCTCTACATCCCAGGCAAATTCCACCCGTAACTGTAAATGCTATCGAAAAGGCACTACGCATTGCATGTGTACACATGATTTTCTATGCAATGAGATCTTCATGTGTGTGCTTTAAGTGTGGACATATATGGCATGTGGCACTGGTAAAAATGATTATTTCTGAAGTCAGATTTGTAGACGGGTATCGCATATCCTAAGCACAGAGTTATTTTCCTTTAAACCGAAATCAGAAAGACCCTTCATGAGGACAGAAAAGGACACAAAACAACAGCTGGATGAAAATTTTAAATGGTGCCATAAATGGCCAACCATTCACATACGGAGCAGAAAAGCAAATAAAGTCAGTATTAATCAACTGAGTCTGACATTAGCCAGCAGGTTCTATTAATGCGAAAATAAGTAGGCCTTCTTTTGCAGGAACTGGTTGCATAACTGGTGTGGAAGTTGAACCCCTTTTTGAGACAGGAGAGAACAAGGCAGAGCTATGCTGCTCAAGCAAACTCCTTTTTCTTCCTGAGGAGCTGTGCAGAGAGGTACTGCCTACACGGAGCAGCAGCGCAGCCTCTGGAGCCCTGGGCAGGGTCTTGCACCTGGGAGGTGCCCTCGGTGTGGACCTGTCTCGCCCTGGGAGGCACTCCAGAGAGCACTGCGTGAGAATGGTCCACTGGGCCTCCTCACAAGGAGTCCTGTGAGTCTGAGGGCAGTCTCAACAGTACAGGGCGGAGGGTGGGCAGAGAGAGTAACATGGGACAGCACCGGAGGTGGGTTGACTGGCAAAATTCAGACCCAAATGGCAAATATTCTCTCAAAAAAATCAGCCCAGCACAAGGCTACAAAGCACTATCTCTCAGTCTCTTAATGCCTGTCTGCCTCAATATTAATGGTTTCAAACCACAGTATTAAATATCTCTACAATAAGAGATGTCCTTTTACCATCTTGTCCTTCACTTTCTGAGTGCAAGTCACAGCCATTTAGCCAACGATCTCACTTCTAGTGCACTTCTTGCGGCTTTATTAGGTTATTTTGAGCCTCTGAGAACACCGTGTGGTTGAAACCACGGCTGGCTGGAAGTCACACACAGAGTGTAAAACGAGAAACCTGCAGATGCGTGCGCTGGGTGGCGCACAGCTGCACGTGCTGCCTTCCGCTCAGTCATCACCGATGTGCATGGTTTCTACAGCAACTTTCCAGCAGATGGCAGTAAAGGTCCTTGAGGAAGGTGTGTCTCACGTTTTCACAAAACTGCCGGATGTGTTAATGTGCGAGCTGTGCAGGACGTCTTCATTCTGACCCATTTCTGTGCTTTTCTATCACTTCAATAACTTGAGGTTCCCCTCATTTAGCTAACACACACTCCAGACAACACTCAGTGTCCAATGGTCACATGGGATCACAACAAAACCTTGTAAAAAATAACTAGGTGACAAATGTACCTGAAAATGTCACAATTCAGTTGAGAATTATCTAGGCCTATCTTTTATGTCCTCTAAAGCACAATTCAAAAAAGTGATACATTTTCAAATGTCAATTTTCTCCCGTTGTCATTGATGGGTTGTCTGAAGTTGGCCAAAGACGTTTACTTCAATTCATACCGTAACACCACCGACCTGACTGTGCCCACCAGTGCTGATGCAGCATGCGCGGAGCTTGTACAAAGTGCCAGGCTTCAAGTGGGCGAAGGTGTACTCTGTGGCTGACCCGCTGTACGCCACTTCCCACTGACCTGCTGTAACACAAGACTCGCGTATGAGTGCACGCCTTTGGTAAAGATGTAGACAGTACCAACAACAATTAAAAAAATAAAAGCTTTAAGTGGTTTCCCTGAAAACCAGCATCTCCTATTCTTACTTTTAATAGCCAAAGGGCTCTCTTTCCATTTCCTTTACAAAGTTAAATATTAAAATAACATGGAGTCATTTTTAATACTAGGCACTGCTGGCTAGACTACGAAATATCACCATTACTACATTTTCCGACTTTGAGCGGTTTAGATGCTGGAAACCACACAGATCTGTAGTTGGCACGCGGGAGTGGTGAAAGGAGACAGGACCGTGTCAGGAGAGCTGTGACGTGGTCCCGGGGCGGGGAGGCTGCCGGGGCCAGCTGGGCATGGGGAAGGCCGCTCAGGCATGAGGTTTCTGGTCAGTCTGCTGAAGGGTTTCTCCCTGCTTTTACCTGTCTGCAGGTTGCAGGGAGGGGAAATGAGTGAAACCCTCCCGTTACAGATCCAGTCCTTTGGGTAAAGGTCTGCTGTCTTCATGGAGCCCCACTTAAAAGACAAAAATGCCTGGGAGTGTAACAAAGAAGAAACACTCGGCATGTGACCCAGTTCCCTGACCCTTCGTGGGATTAAAGAAGGCACTCAGGGCCAGTGGGGGAGTCTGGGTGCCTGGAGAAGCTGATGCCACCAGGGAACACGCTTTGGGCACTGCTTTGACCCACTGCCTGCCTCACCAATCTGGGGTGCTGGGGTGTCTTTTCCTTCTGTTTTGCTCTCACTGATGCTATATTTTCTGGTTAACTGTTTTACAAAAGCCTTTTACTCCACGAAGCTGTTGTAGGGAAAATGTTTTTACCCTACTCTGTGTTATTTTACTAAAGTAATTTCCATGAATTACCACGGTTGCTTATTCAGTTAGATTTACATGCACCAGGGCCACAGGGGAAGGGAGAACATCACAGATAAGTCAGACAGTCACCCTGACGGCACTGACTAGGAAACCTGCACTGAAAGCTGAAGGGGAATACGGACCACTAAGAATTTCAATCACCACTCTGTGCACTGGCAGAACTGGTGACTTTAAGGAGAGAATGATGTCGACTTCTGACTTGTCATCGGTGGTCACGAGAGCCGTGTCAATTCGAACTACACGCAGGTTTTCACAACAAGCCACTGCATACACATATATGTCCCGCGTCTTTGGTGGATGTTCTAATGTAGAGAATATGGCCTTGTACCGACAACAGCTGTGCCCATCTCAAAGCATTCTCGTGTTTCTAGCTTAAAATAGGACCCGATTAACGGGGAAACCAAAGTACTCCAGGTGGTTTCTGTGGTACAGAACAAAGGGCTGGCCACACACCTGGATTGCTTGTTTGTAAAAGTTACTGTTGACTTGCCATATGTAGGGCTCCTATGCGGGGATCACTTTTGAGTAAGACAGTGAATACCATGATTACTAGAAGAGTGAGATAAATCATTTTTAAAGATCTGGTGACTACACTTTTTTAAAAACTTAGTGAATTTTATTAGGAAGGTCTAAGAACTTTTAAAAAGGCATTGTTTGAGGAACCTGATACACAACCTAGTCCCACTTTGGTCCACACAGCATGACAAGTAACGAGTAAATGATCTAACTCAGAAATCACAACAATGATGAAAAGAGCATTTTCTAACTTGTTACAAAAGCCTGACACTTGTCGCTAGCTACAGTAATACCATATTTTGTTTGCCATCATTGTACATGGAAATTTGTAGGCTGCCAAACTTGTCTGCTGTCCCCACATTATCTTTCCTGCTGATTGCTTCTGACATTCACAGAGAAAGTGTGCCAAGGGAGAAAGTGTGCCAAGGGAGCGGAAGAGAACTAAATGGAATTAGTCTATTAATTAGGACCTCTGGCTTAAAGAAATAACATAGAAAATTTTAAAACATGAAAAAATGTACATTTCAAGCAGATTCTCCTCCTTGATGCTATGTTTGACAGAGAAAAATTGTTAATATGTAATTAAGATTTATTACAATATCTCTACCATTAGAACAGGGGTGTCAAACTCATTTTCACTGGGGGCCACATCAGCCTCGCCGTTGCCTTCAAAGGGCCGAATGTAATTTTAGGACTATATAAATGTAACTACTCCTTAACTAGGGGCAAGGAGCTCTACTTTCGGCTCTTTGAAGGCAACTGTGAGGCTGATGTGGCCCCTGATGTGGTGAAAATGAGTTTGACACCCCTGCATTAGACTGAATGCTTGCCCACTATTACTATACAGATGTTTCTCATATTAGAAAATAGGGCTTGCTTTGGATCTGAATAAAAGCATTTCCAAAAACTTTACCTTCAGAATTTCCATCAGTAATCTCCAGCAAGTACTTGAGTATTTCTGAACCACCATTGTCCTTTGGAGGATCTGGAAAGTAAGCAAATGCCATGTTAATTAGGAAAGGACATTGATTTTTATTGGTAAACATCGTTGAAACCCATAAAATCATTTAATATTATACTGCCTTAATTCTGTATTTAACAAAAGGCTCAATTAATACTATTTCATGCAATTCCTTTCTTGGCAAACAAAAGGAACAAACAAAAACACCAAGACACCTTAAATGCTATCAGATTATTCCAAGTTCTTAGAGCTAGAAATGGCAAAGAGCATGTATTTAGTGAAACATGAGCAAAACTCAAAACATGAATTGATTTTTCTAAGACTTATGTTAATACATTTACTTTGGGACTTCTGAAACTTGCTCTTTCATATTTAGTGATTTTTATATAAGATGAAACATTTATACATTTCTTTCTATTTCACTTATATCATCACTGGCCAGACTCTTTAGAGAGATGGATAGTGAAAGAAAGAGAAGTGCGAAATTCACTGACAAAGTAAACAAAGCATCAGAATATAATAAATCTGCACCGCCACAGTTTGCTACTAATCAAACTTTATTTCCCAGGTGAAACTAACACAAAACCAGAGCTGTGGATCAATGAGCACACACACTAAAGAGGCAGACTGAGGAAGAGGCTCTGGCTACGACCAGAGCCCTGCGGCACTCCGGGTATTTAGTCCTCTCCTAACTGCAGGCACGTTTTCTCTTCTGAGCAGAAACACATCTTGCATTGTAACTTTGTGAGACTATGCAGAATTTCCCTCTCCGATCAGTCAGCCACCTCTGTATTTTAGATGTACTCTCAGATTACTCATATAGACTCAGAAACTTTATTTCCCTTCTCCTTTAACCTGCTATTCCCATTAATGCACACAGACTTCAGTAATAGATATTTAAAACAACAATTACAAACTTAAATATTACAGCATATGGCTAATAAAAGTAAATGTATGGTGTTAACAGAACTTTCTAAGATTTTCTGAGGACAAAAAAGCTTTACAGTCTGGCAAAAAGCACATCTAGATTTTTACAGTTTCTCTTAATCATGTCGATCTTCCAGGGAAATACATACCCTAATAATTCTGTCTCAAAATTATTAGGTAATCTGAAAGTTATATGTCTCAGTAGTTGGTCTCCAACAGTGATTTAATAATATTTTAAATTCCCTTTATATTACTTGGGCTGCCACGTAACATCTTATTTTAAACTTCTATATATTTTTTTACCTTTCAGGTAACTAGTATTACTATGACATTAGTGACAATTATACACATATCATAAAAGCTTTACATGTAATGACAAATGTTTATCAATATTCTAGTGGCCTTCGTGTCCTGGAAATAATAGAAGCAGCAGAGGTTAGCCACAGTATCATTCTACCGGATGCCCCCAGCCACTGCGCAAGGAACTTAAACAGGAAAAATGCTTGAAGTTGAAGACCTCTGGCTGCTCATATAAAAATTACAGCACGAACTAAAGTGCTCCTAATTCATTTTAACTCGAACGTTGTGCATGTCAAAATTCACTCATGATGGCACACCTAAATTTTGAAATTCATCTTCAATATTAACTTTGTAAAACAAATTTTTACATTAAATATGACTGCTTTCTTAAGGGCAAGGAAGAATGAAATATGTATTCAGAGACTACTACATTCAAATCAATAATACATTAAAATATAGGAGGAAAACCATGCAATACAGGAGAATCAAAAAGTAAGTGAGATACTTTTAAAACTGTCCATTTTACTAATTTGTGGAGTTCTCTGGAAGTTTCTCATATGGTTTTCCAAATGTGTAAAACCCCCATAAAGTACTGTAACACTGCCCTTTTATTTCCTATTTCGGTTTGTCACTACTGAAATGAATACATTTAGAAACCCTGTCCGGAAAGAAGCGGCAGCAGCAGACCTACCCCACTTGACACTGAAGCTGTGCGACGTGACCGGGCCTTTGATGAGGGGCCTCGTGGGCGGCCCGGGCCTGTCAGGGCTCGTGGTGCAGACCAGGACTTCGCTGGGACAGCTCTTCCCCTCCGGGTTGGAAGCAGTCAGCTGCACCGCAACCGAGAGAAGGGAACACGCTTGAGACACCAGCTATTGAATCGGCGGTGGTTTTTAACACGGCAAGGTCAAGGCATCCATAAACACACATAAACACACACACACACACACACACACACACACACACACACTCACTCTCTCTCTCTCTCTCTCTCTCTTTCTCCCAGTCTCAAACTACTGGTTTCTAAGTATGTACGAAGTACTTATTTTCTGTGTAGTTGGCTATTAATAATGACAAGTAAAATCAGGAGGGCTTTAGCTGACATTGTCACTCTGTCATGAAGACACACAACAGGGCCAGTTACCACCACCTTAGCCTTAGTTTCTGCGGCAGGAAAGCAGGGCGGGGGAGACCGCAGACCGACCCACCTCATCGGTGTAAGAGCGGGCAGTGCCACCTGGTGGACAAACGCTAGCAGTACAGCTATGTTCTCAGCCAGCGTCCCGCAGTGAGGGTGCCTTCAAACCTCAGAAACTGCCATTTCCCTCAAAGAGTCACAACCTTCCCTTGATAATTTGACAGCTGTGCGCTGAGTGACTACTACATGCCCAGTAACACCATCGCACCCCCAAATTACAGAAGGGAGGGTGGAATCTTCTCTCTCCAAAACGCACGCTGTCACGCTGGGAAACCAGCGCCGTGCGCAGGCGCAGTGAACAGTCTGCATCAGCCTGGTTTTCTCCCTTAGTGATGGCAAAGCACCGGCTTTGGCTACAACATAAAATCCTACATTGGCATTAATGGTGGCGGTGGTTAACAACCAAAGCAAAAGCCTAAGTGGGGAGGGAGTGGGTAAAGAAAAATAAAAACGGTTGAGAAAAAAAACGGGCAGAAGTGCAAAGGAAAATGGAGAGTAGAACAATCTGATGACAAGGAGAAAGAGCAAAGAGGAGGGTGTGGCGTGCAGGTGAGAGACAGGTGCGCTGAGCATTTGGCGTGGGTCTTCCCGGGCCGGGCCACGTGGTCATGCTGTAATGCAATTTATTACAGCACATTACGTTGCGACAGTTTTCTCTCTCAAAAGCAGGTTTTAAAATTAAAGTTTGGTGTGCATTTTATGTTTCCTTAAAAATGTAAATGCAGTGACTTCAAAAAAATTTTTGACCTGTAGCGTCAATTTAAAACAGTAAATGGGTGAAACATAAAACAGCTTCTTTTTCAAGCAGTTCAGGTATCAAAATGACTGACTCACCCTGAATTTATACTGTGTGCTTCTTTTGAGATTTTTCACAGTACAGGTTAAATCATCTCCAGTGTATTTTGGGTGGAAAAGGTTATCCTGAAAGGGCAAAGCCAGAAAGAAACATCAGTACCATAAAATCTGGGCATTAAACACCTGTGTGTGCACGGTTTTTATGTTGCCTCTTTCTGTCATCACCAGCAGGCCAGAGGTCTGGCAGCTACTGCAAAAGTGTCAGAAGCCCTTGGTGTGAGGGCAGCACTCTAGCTTTAGGTAAAAATTTAACACTTATCACACTGTAATTTCTCCTGGGTCTGCTTAACTTTACCATGAGACTAATACTATTTTAAATGAGAACAATGTTCTTGGAGAGAATGTAAAAATTTGCTTTGCAATAGATGCCACCATATGCTTTCCTTAAGAGCAAACTTTCCCTGGTTACTCAATAAGCATTTTAAACAAAGAACGTAACCACCAAATGGTAGTTGCTACAAAGCAGTATGTACTTTAAAAATTTATTTAACAATGTTGTCCTGAAAAATGCCTCTTGTGTCGAGGTCGTCACTGCCAAGCTGCAATGTGCTATGCAATAAACTGTGGCTGAGATTTCTGACCACACAGTGTCCTCTTCTGGCCAAGGAAGAAAGGACAGCTTGGATGGGGAAGACATGATCCTTTAAGAGAATAAACATCCCACTAAAAGCCGAATGTACAAAATTCATTCAACATGACTATCACCCTCCAATCCAATATCACTGAGACCTCTATGTACCAGACCCTCTTTTCTAGGCCCTAGGGGTTCAGCACTGCCCAAGGACAGGCCAGAGAAACTAACGTGCCAGTTGGAGAAAGTGACTAAAACAGCACAAAGCCTGTATATAAAAAAGAAGCCTATCACACAGCATTAAGTGCTGTAACAAAAAATTAAGCTGGGTAAAAGGACAGAATGGTGGACCTAGTAAGGTAGTGCTTTCTATAGCTGCACTGGTTAAATAAGGCAGCCAGCCACGTGTGGCTTTTTAAACTTAAATTAAATACAATGAAAAATTCAATTCCTTGAGCCCACAGCCATATTTTAAATGCTCAATAGTCATGTGGAAATAGGCACTATCTTATTGGTCAGCACAAACTACAGAACATTTTTATCATGGAAAGCTGGATTAGACAACACTGCTTTACAGGTCAGGAAAGAGCTCTCCAAAGAGGTGACGTGTGAGACGACACCTCAAGGAAATGAGGGAAGTGAGTCACAGCTATCGGGAAGGGCATTCTAGCTGCAAGGCTTAGGACTCGCCAAGGCCCCTCGGCCAGGGCATGCCTGGTGTGCTCCCTGAGACTACAGTGGCAGGAACAAAGGCCTGCGGGCATTGTAAGAGCACAGGCTTTTCCTCTGGAAGGCAGAGGGCAGCACTGAGATGGGAAGGGTTTTGAGCCCAGCACTGACAAGATCGTATTTTTTCTAACAGGATCACCCCAGCTTACTGCTGAGGGCCCTGTCTAGCATAGTAAGGGTCAAGGGGGCGGAAATACTTCAGACGCCATCACAGTGATCCAGAGGTGAGACTGTGGTGGCTTGTGAAAGAGTCGTCACCATGGAGATGTTGAGAAATAGTGATATTTCTGAATAATTCCTGAAGGAAGATTTAAAAGGATTTGCTGACTGATTACAGAGTCAAGGATGACTGTGAAAGTTTTCAGTGCCCCACACAAGAGGATGGGGATGCCACCCACTGAGATGGGAAAGACTGTGGAAAGGACAGGTTGCCGCTGGTGGTGGTAGGTGTAGTGGATGACATTAAGGGTTGGTTTTGAATTTGTGTAGCTAATCTACTTTCATGGAGTCCTGTGGTCATGCCAGTACTGACTTACACAGAACACATGCCAAGGGTGTAAGATCGGCAAAACTTACATTTTCATCCTCCTGGATTTCCAAGGTGTAGGTGACCGCTTCCTCAGGTGAACAGCCTTCTGGTTTATTCCACTGCAACGTGACCCATGTGACCCCAGCTCGAACAAGTCTTGGTGCAGAGGGCATCTGAGGAATGTTTCCTAGTGTGTAGCACACCACCTCTTGGCTATAGCCACTGTAGAGAAATAAACCCAGGAGCATACAGGTTTAGGAGCACGTGAAGACCCTCAGCATTTTCAATGAGGAAGGATGAGCCTGCCTACTGCCCGAGCTGCTTGCATTGGAAAGTCTGGGGCCTGAGGGGTGTAGCAAGCAAAGAAAGGTGTTTTGAGATACTTCCCACCCACAACTCTTATTTGCCAATGTCCCCCTTTAGTCGGCTGCTTAAAAAGCACACTGCATTACAGGATAAAATATAAGAATGTATTTCCCCCCAAAAGCACCCCACAGAAAGCACAGTTTAGTGCAATGTTTACCCAGCTATGAGCCAGTTACCAAGGAGCCTTCGAATCAGTGTGAGCATAAATAATGTCTGTTGATAGAGTAAATGTTTTACAAATATACACAGTGATACTTCTCAGAAGTTTCTGGATATTTCCCATCATTTACAAACTCTTCAACCATGGAAGCCTTTACTGTTGTCACTTTTTAATCAGTGAACCCTCAAACTACAATGGCTCTCATGGGTGGAGACAGGCACTCAGAAAAAGGATGGGGACCAATGAGGTACTGCACCTTTAGGGTTTTCAATAAGCAGTGATGGAAAAGACTTTCCCCTAATCAAGAGTTATCGAGGACGTGCACTTGAAACGCGGCCTTCTCGAAGCACCTGCCACCAGAGACGCTTCGCTGTGCTCTCGTCCCCCTCCTGTGGTCTCCAGGCTGAGGCGTCCCGGCAGTTCACATTTTCTACCCTCCTGTAAGTATCCAACCTCAGCTGGACAACAATGGCCGGCCCAGCACCCCTTTCTTTGTATCAGGAAACATATGTAATTGAAAAAGGTAACAGAGTAAGTAGTTTGCTGACGTGACAAAAGAAAACGGCACGGAAGCTGAAAAAATGCAGCCACAAGAGGGATTCCTTTCAGTGTCTGCAGGGTTACCTTCATCCTGGTCCTCGGAGGCGCCTCAAGGGCCTTTGCACTACAGCTTGCAAGGTGGCAAAGAGGCCAGCCAGTGGCATTGTCACCTCAGAGGTGGCCTTCTTCCCTCTGATTAAGATTCCCTCTCGAAAAACCTTAAACTGGTTCAACGTGGAGGCAGCGGGTGTCCTCATGCCCTCCGGCAGCACGAGAGGAAGACTCAGAATGACCACACAAATGAGGACAAGGAAACACCGTACCTGGTACCGATGTCATTCCGGGCAGCCAGCCTGAACGTGTACCCCATGGCCGGGCAAAGCTTTGTCAACTTGCAGTGCTTCTGGCTCCCAAAGAAGCACTGCCTGAAACCACTGTTTCTTTTTCCCTGAGAGAAAGTGAGACAAGGCACATCAGTTTTTAGAAAAATCAACATAAGAAAATGAAGGAACATTCTGAATAACTGTTTAACTTCCTAGTTCGGATGAACTGAACCAAGAGCAGGAAAGCTTCTAGCAAAGTGTTGTGGTTGCACATGAAAGTGCCCTCCATGAAATGTCATCCTTAACATAAAGGCACATCGGAAAATATTTCTAAGGTGGCTTCGGTTAGCAAACTAAAAAGGCCTTCTTGGGCACATGATAACACCCGATTTCTCAAATCTTCCTGCCTCGGGTTGGTCGAACTGCCCAATCCGACCGACTGAGAGGAAGTCTGCAGTCCTGGGGGATCGCCATGGCGGGAGATGCACAGTCCTCCCCAGCGTCTTGCCAAGCAGCTGAGGACCATCTACGCAGCCAGGCCTGCCATAGAAAGCCTCCCGTCTCCTCTCTCCTCTCAGTCACCAATCTCCACACTTGTACATTCCGGTGACAGTGAGCTATGTGCTCACTGAGCCCTAAATATTGGTCACATGCCTTTGACTCATCTCATCCACATCTGCTGTTCTCATAACAGTGCTTTGGACAATCTGGAAGCTCAATCAACGCTTGCAGAGGTGAAATGAATGGTTGATAAGCACGTGGAACATCAGCTGAATTCATTTATATGCATTGCAGTTACTCTTAAGTGTCGTATGAGACTGGAAATATATTTTTAATGCCTTTCTAGCCTTACACGATGCTTCAAATTCCTTGAAGTGAAAAGAAAACACTCCAGCGGGTTCTCTTAATAGGACCAATGAATAAGAAAAGAAAACAACTTGACTGCACTGTGCCACGCTCAGAGGCACGGAATACTCACATCAGCAGTTTGCTAGACAAATAGTTCCTACCCGTAATCCACAGCATTTTATCTACGTTCATGCAAAGCAAAACACCCGCTACCGCTGAAAGTGTCTTAGCATTCTAATCAGATGGTTGTGCCCTGGGCCTTCAGAAGTATCTTTGAAGTTCTCGATTTATCTTATGAAAAAAAAGACGAAAGCACATTTTTCTCCTAAGCAAATTCAAACACTTCCTTCCTTTAAGCAGCCGTCCAAATGCTTGCCAGGAAAACACATTCCAGGTAAATTTTAATTAAAAACCAAATAAACACACAACTAGCTGGCAGTGTCCGTAAGGTAACCAAATTAAAAATAACCCTACCACTCGCATCCTCACGCTGACCCTTCCCCACTGGCCCCTCCCGGAGCCAGGTGGTGCCTTTCCAGGATGGAAGGAGAAGTCCGAATCTCTTTAAGATCCAGAAGTCTTTTTATCAAGGGTTCAAAGAACATCCAGGTGCCGACAGTAAAGCGTAACATTTTTCCGCTGCTCCTTGAGTGAAGTCACTGCGTCCTTCCGCTTACTTTAACCTTGAGTATTAAGGTTGCTGCAGACAATTTATTCATATCAAAGCGCTTTATGCATACATTTGCATAATTATAGCCAGTGTCTGATTACACTCTATGCCCTGGTATGTTTTGTACCCCTCTCAGGCTGCAGTGTGATCTACCTCCTTTTCCCTCTATTTCTGAGCTCAGAGTAAACAGAGCAAGAAAGGCACATCCTGCCGCCACGGAAGCCTCGTCCCTTCCAAACCCGAAGCTGGCTCCCCTTCAATGCCTCATTTTTCGTATTTCTTTGTTTGGTCTCCTTTGCCCATTTCTGGCGCTCAGAACTACAGCCAGTAAATAAAAGTCAGTCTGTTCCTTACTAGGTTGATTTGCTTTAATATGGTGAAAACCAGGCTGTTGGTGATTTAAATGAGAAAAAAGAGCGTGGGGACATCAGTGATGAGAACTAGACTTTTTATCTGTTAAAGGGTCACAGCAATGGGGCTCACTAAAGAATGGTGTGGGGAGGGCTGGGGGCGGCGTTCTGTAACCGTTAAGCCATTTCCTATGTTGCTAACATTTTTACTTTTAATTTCTACTTCAGTATCAGGAACAACTGCTAAATAAACTCCAACTTGTTTAGACAAAGTATGCCAAATTTTCCATCTTACTGCCTTCCAAGATGTACTCTGTGATGGTCCTTCAGAACAGGAAAAAAAAAGAGCCAGACTTGTGGGAACCTTAGAATCAAGTTTGAGAACCAGTGCCTACAGCGCCAGAAGGGGGAAAGGTACAAATACTTCATAGAGTTAAAGAAGGCTTATCGGTGAATGCTTAGAAATCACTGAGAATAAAGCAAACACAATGGAAAATGGGTTAGAATATTTCAGACATAAGAGAAGCTTTTGAGTAAAAGGAAATACTCATGTATGACATGGAGATTATTTTAAAAGGGCCACCTAGGAAGAAAAAAAACATTCATAAAAGTCATTGCAGGGAACAGTGATTTACAACTGAGAAGGAAGTAAATGAGGGCGGAGAGAGCACCCAGCTCTGGACACCCCTGGCTCCTGCACCCTGGTCTCCCACGGCAGATGGTGCCGGGTTCTGGAACGGCTCTGGGGGCTTAGGCATCAAGGCCCATGTTCAAAGGTAGAGTGATGTTGAGAATCTGCTTGTAAACCAAGAGGAAGCCCAGGATGCAAATAGCATTTATAAATACAGTATTACCAGTTCTTTTTGTTGACAGAAATGGACAGGATTTTTTGTTAGGATAATGATCTAGAAGATGGAAAGATTCAGACAAACTGACAGGAATTACAACATGAGTGCTTAATCACTGTTTATCAGGAATTAAATGTGTACAAGCCTTTAATATCGGTGAAGTTTTACAGGTGGCAAATCATACCCTCCAGATTTTATAGGCAGCACGGCTTCAAATGATTTTGAGAGATTACCAACTGTGAAATGTTCCCTGTTCTAATAAAATCTAATTTAAAGGACACAGGATTCCTGAGATAGACCGCCTTTACTGGGAAAGGAAACTTACTTTAATAATTTAATACTCATCCTGGTGCAAAGTTTCCCACTAAAACAGGGTCCTAACAGAAATGGGTGATCTGACCATTTTCAGGCCTGCTACCGTCAATGCTCCTCCAGTCAAACACAGGAAGCAGGTACATCTGGGGCCCAGGCCCTACCCTGGTCAACCATCACTGTAGGACACTTGTGGTGAGTCACACAGAGGAGAGGAGAGCGGAGAGTGGGGGCTCGGGGGTGGGTCTCAAAAGGCCCAGGAGCTGGCTGGTGCACAAGGGAAGAACTGGAGCCGGGATGCTCTTCCAGGGGAGATCAAGTATGCAGCATGTGAGCGATGAGGACCAGAACGCCCTGAGGTGAGCACCCGAGTTCCTGCTCTCCTGGGGAAGAGAAGGTAACTTCACCCCAATTAGAGAAAAAGGGGAGAGGGGGCTTTGAGCCCACACCCTTGATCATTCTGGAGCAGACCTGGTCCCTGGGCTCTGACGTGAGGCAGTATTAACACCCAGCCTTGTTCTGGCCCCACGTTCTACTGCCAGCATCCACAGGCCAAAAAAGGCAGATTTTCAGGGTTCCCTGGCTTGTTTCCATTTCACAATGCAGGCCATGCCCAAGCACACATTAGGTTCATTCAAGGACAACGCTGATCTTTACTACAATGTGAAGCAATCTTGAGGTGCAAACCAACCATGTGCCAACAAACCTCACAGCACTCAATGTGGCACAAGGTGCGGTATTACGACCTGGGTTGCTTTCTTTTGCTCCTCTTCTCATTCAACTGAATTGATGGTCCTTGCTAATCTACCGTCACCCCACACCCAGACCTAGCCTGGGAGCACCCATTCAATACCCTGGGCCTTGAGACACGTGGAACTGCTTTGCAACCAGAGCCCAGGGTGCCACATCCTCTCCTTCTGGTCAAATTTGCTCTCCAGGGAAGCTCTAGATTTGTCAGCAAGCTGGCTCATGTACACACCACATAGCAGATCAGTCCTTGCCCAGTCCTAAGCTTTGCCTCTATGTCCTCTGTCTTACCGCTGAACAAAAATACATTGCATGCCATCTACACTCTAGACCCCACTGGCTCGCTCTTCTCCATTCCCACTAGCCTGTCTCAGGCGGTGTGGTCCCCTTTGTACTGCAAACCTTATTTACCACAAAATCCACCTGGCCTAGCCTGGACATCTCATTCACCTTATCCTTGGTGAGCAAGTGTCGCCTTTCAGTTCTAGATTCACATTCTAAAGGGAGTCAACATCTCGGAGCAAAGCCCCAGCCTTGTGACACTTAGAAGGGCACACACTCTAGCAGCATTTGCCTCTCTGTTGCTTCATCCTCATTTTCTTAGAAGAGTCAAGAACTTGGTTACAAATCTAATAATAATAATGAATCCAGATGTCCCTCTGGATCCAACAAGGTCCCTGCTAAATTCTGAAGAAGGTCAGTAACCTCCCACTTTACGCCAGACTTGAAAGGGCCCAGTCTTGGGAAGGCAGGGGTGAGAAAAGAGCTTAGAGGAGCAGGTAAAATACACTTATGTGGCCACGTAGCACAGAATGACTCACCCTCGGAACCATTTCTGCCAAGATGTGTTAACCACCACAGGGACAAAGATGTTAACCTTATCCAACATTGTTTCATTGTTTCAAATGAATTTTAAGTTAAGTTATAAATATAAAAGGTTGTAAATATTTTGAGGGACACGGACTCCAAATTATAACATATTTCTTAGTTACAACCCCCCCACCAAAAATTTAAATACTTTGCTGACCTGCTGTGAGTCACCCAAAGGAGTAGGACATGAGACAGAGGCATTAATTGGCAGAGATACTGTTCACCTCCTGGGCTCCCTCTCATCACTGAAGGAGCAGGTAGTGGTCTCTTCCACCTGTGACCTGAGCAGAGCGGGGTCTGAGCCCCGACCGACCACTGCCTTTCTGGGTGCGCATTTACGTCTTCCTTCTCCCTCTCCCCAGAACAATCAGAAGAGAAGCAGGGGCAGGAAAAAGAGTTATGTTGTGCTTCCGAAGTTCATGACCTTGTATCTTATGGTCTAGTTACTCAAGCACACCATATGTGCTATATAAAGATAAAGGGGGAAAGATCTATTCATGGTTTCTCATGACTAAGAGAGTCAAGAGAAGCCGTATGCTACATGGTGGCGATTTTCAACATGTCCAAAAACTCTCTGATGCTCTACCACTGAGGAGCATGTGACTCACTCGTAACAGAGAACATGAAGCTATGTGACGTCCAAGGCTGGGTCTGAACAGGTGATGAAGCTTCTGTCTTTTCCTGGGAACATTTACTTTTGCAATTCTGACTCCCTAATGGCTGCCACACTGTGAAGGAGCCCCAGACGTGGTCCTACCAAAGCCACCCGTGAACGCTAGACTTGTGAGGGAAGACCGCACTGGAAGACATGAACCCCCAGTGAGCCCTCCCAGCTGAAGCGCCAGCGACTGCGGAACCCAGACAAGACATTTCCTCGGCGCGCTGTTCAAATTCCCACCCACGATCCAGGCACATGAGAAAGTGACCGCATTAAGCCAGTAAGTTTGAGTTCATTTGTTATGCGATATTACACCCTTCCATTTTGATGTCCATCTATTTATGTTACTAGTATGAAGTTTCTCAGTAAACTTTTATAAATTTGTCCTGTACTACAAATAGCCAGGAAGGAAGGGAGCGGAAGCGTGCATGCTAGAACACATGTTTAATGTATGCCTGAATAAAGGCTTCTATTTTCTACATGCACTTAGTCCATGCCTTTTCCCTCAGAACCATCAAAGAAAGGCCTCTCTGAAGAGATTCTGAAAACTATTTTTGCAGAAGATAAAAACGTAACCATCTTCTTCGATAATAAAGATCAATGAAAGTCGTTAATGGCAATAAAGTTACTTCATCTTATTGAGTTACATTTTAGACTAAATTAAGATTTTTCAAAATACTATCCCCAAGGTTGTGGAGAAGTGTGGAGAGATTTTGAAATAGACACACAATAGTCTTTTGACGATGGTTTAGGTAGGCATAACCCAAAGCCACATGAGTGAACAAATTAAAAAGCTGTTCAAAGGGCCTCCTATGATAAGCCCTCTTTGGAATCTGTTTGTAAACATATAGTGGAATAAAGTCCCAGTGGAGAAATCAAATGACAAGTGGGGATGCTATTGGAAAACTGGTATCTAAGCATAAGAAAAGAACTTGATTCATTTGCAACTAATTTTTAAAGTTAAATGCTTAAAAGTAACAGTTAATTCGTAAAAGTATGTAACTGAAAGGCTGAAAACAATTTTTTTCAAGTCAGTTTTTCTTCTTTCTTAACTTATGTGTCTTCATAAAGCTGTCCTCACTACTTGGGAAGATGAATCAACTAAGCGGGTTGTTTTCCTGTTAAGGAATTAACACATCCATGGCCAGTTCTAACATATAACTCACACATACTCCAATTAACTCAGGCCACAGCATTTTCCTGCCAGGAGTAATTCTGTGGACTGTGGGGGATGTGGTTGCTCTGGCTAACATCTCCAATTACCCTGGCACTAATGACCCTGGAAGCTGCTATTTCCAAAACTGGCACTAATAGATGAAATTGGCTGATATTTTCGATCTCTTTCAAATTAACAGACTGGAAATGGTCCTTCCTGTTCCTCTTCCTGGAGCAAGAAAAGAAGAATGGACGACACAAGGTGCCAGAATCATGGGGACCTGGCTCCTTAGGTCATGTGAGTTCGACTTTTCCTGATGTTTTCTCGATCTGTGGCCTCTTTCCACTGACCTCCTTCTCTTCCAAGTTCTTCCACAGCCACGCCTGCTGCCCTCTCAAGCTGCTCTTTCCAGATTTGATAACTGTCTGCTGAAAAAGTTACATGGATTTGGTTATCAGTTGTTATGTGCTTATAGCCTATGGCTGCTGGATCCAGACACGGGCTGAGCGGTTCTGGGCTGGGCAGTCTTTGTAACAGACATAGTTCAACCTGTCAGAAACGGCAGAGATAAATCAAATAAAAAATAAGGTTGTGCTGGCCAACTGAACTACTGCCAGGCTCGAAGATTTAGTCTGCTAGTACGTCTATATTTAGAAGTTGTTCCAGCACTGGCCGACCCCAGGCAACATCAAAGATAAATGTTGGCTTGAGAAATAAAAGAGCATGTACGTGCAGCATAACCATATATAAGAAGGGGTTCATAACAGGGAGGTGGTGACACTCCACATCTGGGTGGATTCAAAAGTTCCTTGTGCCAAACCTCAATCTCTCCTCAGTGATGCCTCTTTCGTTTCACTGAGCACTCTGGCACAGAGGACCTTTCACAGGTAAGAAAAGGGGCTGAGATAGTTTGTGGTCTCAGGCTGCTAAATAAATACTGCATTTATTTCATCCCCTGGCACACTAGTTTTTTCTAGTAGTGAAAGAGGCTGAGCTACCTGAAATAGGCAAGGGTGACCAGGTCCTTAGAACAAACAATTTTTCGGGATTCTCTCTCCAAAGACCGTGTTTCATCAGATGTCACCTCTTTGATAAGATCAATGGGTTGAGACTGTCCCAGTGAAGGGAGAGGAAAGGAACAAGGTGGTGATTTTGGAACAGGCAGCCTATACTACTCACAAGAGATGGATGTGCTCAGTCCACCACCTAGCCCGGGCCTGAGCAGGCACACCAAACCAACAGGCACAACAAACATGAGCTGGTCAGCTGGGTGCCACGGGCCACGACGGGCATTTGTTTAGTCTCAGATGGAAGCTCCTCACAAATTCTGCTGCCCAAACACGTCCCTCACACGTGTGACAAATGCTGGCCGATGGAGAACCTGCCTCAGGTGTGCATGCAGATGACTGGGCTGAGGTACCTAAGACAGAAGGCTCTCTTTAACTCGGCTCTTGGCCTTCGGCTCCTGTGGACCTCTCAGAGTTGTTAAACCCTTCCTGGCCTAGTCTCCTTCAACAGGAGCTGGAGGGGAGGAAGCTGCTCCCCAGCTCTCTTGACAGCGCTCTTGGGCATGGTGGTGAAGGTCTGTGATGGGGCACAACGCTGCTGCTCTGCCAGGCCACTGGTTCGAACTAAGGCACTTCTGTGAAAGAGGGTTTCTGATGGACAGGGCGCCAAACCAACCCGAGACCCCACTCTCCAGTCTCCTTGAGGGCTTTCTCTGAGAATGACCAAGAGGACACATAGGCCCAGGCCTTCCCAGTTTTCTCCACTGGACAGACACGTAGCCTAAGGCAGTGTGGTACCACAGACAGGGCGTCCCCTGCATCACCCTCAGGGAGGCTCTCTTGAACCCCTCTGTGAGACCCAAGTTACTCTGCTTCCCGATGCTTCAGTTTCCTCCAAGGACAGTTGCTGTCTAACCTGAAAAGCCATGTGCAAATTCACTTGGGCAAAAAAAAATGTTCTGCAAGATTAGCAATACTAACTAGTCAACACCTAAGTTATCTGATTCATAAACTAGATAGCACCTGTGTGGCCGGCTCAACTCCTAAAATGAGTACCTAGTTGGCTCCTCCTGAACTAGGTGTCCCAGAAGTGACAATCGGGGCCTGCCATTGTGGTTTCTGCACCAGGACTGCAGGGCACCACTGGGCTTGCTAATGGCTCCCAAGGGGCCTATGGGCTCTATCTGTCGCTGGCCTTTTCTGCTCTCACCGTTTCAATTCTATATCCCTTGATTTCTATAGCATTCAATATATTCTTAGTCCACTGTATTTTACAGCTGTGTTGGCTCATTAGTCACCAGGGAAGCAAGATGGGAAATTCCTTTTTGGTCTAGCTGAGTCACATGTGAGGAAGATTCTTGGGAACTCCATTAGTCCATTTCCACAAAGCTATTTTTCTGGTTCTTTCCTATGTTCCCTGCGTGTCATGTCCGGAAACTAAGCTAATAGCAAGTGAACATCTATATATAGCATTGGTGTCAGTTTTTGTTCCGTGCCAACCGGAGACACTGGTCTCAGGGTTCCTGTTAAGTTCCCAACAGAAGAATGTCATATTCTTTTCATTCAGTCCTTCAAACTGCTGACCTCTTCCTGCCCCAGGTCTTAACTTGTGCTTAGGTGACATAAAATAATCATCACTTGGAATCTCACTCAACCTCAACCTTCCTAGGAGGTAGACGATATAATTTTTCAAGTGGAAAAGTCGAGGCTTGGAGGTTAAATTATTATACTTGCTTGCCTAGTGAGACACAAAACAGAGACTACTAGTCCACATCTCTCTAGGGAGCACCACCACACCACTGACACACCGGCAACCTGAAGCCAGGCCACAGAGTCCCAGGAAGACCTCAGGACAGGAGCGTTTGCTGAGTAGCTGGCTGCATCAGCACCAGTTAGTATTTCTGCATGGTATGACTTAAAACAATGTCTAAGAGTGGAACTCATAACAAGTTAAGTTTCCACAAATACTTTATTGAATTTATGTTTTCTAAAATGGAAAAGAAAGTTCCTACTTGACCCTTTTACTCAAGTTTTCAAGGAAAAGGCCAGATCACCATCCCTTAAAACAGACTGGGCAGGCATTTATGTGTAAATCAATCCAGAGGTTCGTAATTCCTTTTCATAAAAGCCCATCCCTGCTCTAGGGGCCTCTAGGTCCTTATCCTTCCCTCTTAGCTTCTTCTAGAGAAAAACTCCCACCTCCATGGTATCATCCAGCAGAAAAGCACAGAGTGGCCAACCTAGCTTGGAAGGGTGCCCAAGAAGGGAAGAGGGGCAGGTCAGGGGGATTAGCTCAGGGTGGCCCAAGGAGTAGTGAGCTGTAAGCACTACCTCATGAGACACCTAGCATCTAAGCATTGTTTTGCTGTTAAAGTAGTAAGAAGCTTTTCTCCTAGTCATAATTCTGGATTAAACTAAAACTCAATTCATAAAAAAGTTTTTGTTGTTGTTTTTTAAATCAGCACTAGGTGTAATACTCAAATCTAGCAGAAGGAAAAAACCAAAATAGGGTCTCAGACCTACTTTCTGCCAGAATAACGCTGACTGCCTTCAGGATAACACTGACTTGTAACTTAACTGTGGGGCAGGGGCACATTATGATCAGAAAGAAACTGAAATGCAATGATGACGCATTCAACATTCAAGTAGAAACCCGCCTTGAAAATAGCCTCTGCTTTGCTGCTCGCACAGGGAGTCTCCTGGAGGAGCAAAAACGTCAAGGCCAGACTGCGGGTTCCAGGCTCCAAACACGTCAGCTCATCTGAGCCAACGCGCTTGGGGACGCAGCCAGCCAGGGCCACGCCTTTCCAAGTCATGAAAACTGACCTGTTTCTGGGGAAAATGGAAACTTATGGCCACAGCTGAAAAGCCAAAGACACCTGCGTGTTCCATTTTTAGTTGCTCATTACCATCTCACAGTTGCGGTTACTTCCCACATTGACTTAAGAAGAAGGGATTGCCTAGTTACAATTATTAACAGAGACAAGGAGGCAGCTACCCCTCTTGAAGAACAGTGAGTGAGTGATTTCTCAGTGAATTCTACAGAACAGTGATGTGACAGTAATGGCAATACATTTAGGAGATGGTGTAGCAGCTTTCTCTTAGGCTGTGATGTTTGTTTTCTGTTCCCCATTAGGGCCACACCTGCCTTCAGGGACCACAGCTATTGAGAAAGGTGGCTCTTCCCAAGGTCAGCTCGGCCCAGCAGGCGCAGTCCTGGGAGAAACAAAGGCCAGGTACTCACTGGCCTCTCTGCTGTTGCTCTTCCATTCATGGAGGTCATCTTCTAAGAGGCCTGACAGCTGGATTTGATGCCTATGCTTTAATTTCACCAACACGTGCAAAATTTTACACTAATGGTTTTATTGGAATGGTGACTGAACACTGAACAAAAGAATAAAGTATCCTGGGAACTCTAATGAGTGCTGTTCTGTCGTGATAAAAACATGGGCACACCCAGACGTTGGTGGCAACACATTCAGGGATGGGACAATCTCGCCTCAAGCTGTAATTCGCAGACCAGGTGCCTGAGCAGACACAGGCAGTGTGCTACTCATGAACGCGACCTTCCCTGAGGCTCTGGGTAGGACCCATCTCTCTGTCAGGTGGGGATCTGCTCCCGTGTACACCCTACAGTTTTGCTGCCCTTTAACTTTGCTCCTACACCCCCCCCACCCCGAAAGACAGAAGGCTATGGGTATATGGCTGGGACAGATGTCCTGGGAGACAAGAGCTCTGGTTCTGGAGAGTGACACCAGCAAAACACTCCCTCCCATTCTCCTGCCCCAGCAGATGCACTAGGGCAGGGCCCGGAAAACACCCCTGGTACCAGGTGCACCTGGCTCCCGAAAACTACCAGCAGAAGATTTCTGAGCAAAAGCCAGAGTCTCGTGTTCACACTTGCTGTGGGTCTGATGTTCTCTGTTCATATATTTGCTTTTCTTCTTTGAAGCCAAGGCCTGAATAGCATGGGAATGTAGAACCAAAGACCAACACAGGTGAGCTGCCCCCAAGAGGCTGATCCCCAACTTAGCCACAAATTTGAGAAACACAGACTATCAGACTGCTTCGTCAGAAACTTTACTTCTGAATGACAGAATGGGCAGCAATGAACCTGTTACTATTGCTGGTATTCTCATTGCCAGGAAACCCAATGGTACCATTTTTTAATCTTTTTAGGGAGACTAGAAAGGAGGAAGGTATGACATAAAGCAAATAAGCTATTGGATGGAACAATTTGAGAAGCACGTGGCTAAGTCTGTTTCTTTGCCTGTCCAAAAATATAGAAAGGTAGCATGACATTAGCTTTTTCAGCCACCAGAATAAGGCCATTACCTGGACCCTGTCATAGATCCCTCATACGACAATGAACAGTATTCCTATGCCATGTGTGTGAACTGAGAGGTATGTTCCATAGATGCAGAAATTATTAACCAACAAGCCAAACAGTGAAAAGGGTCCCAAAATGTTCTCTTGTCAGGAAGGACAATCCTAGTACCAGGTTTGAGAGAGCATAAGGGATACTGGTGCACAAAGCTGGTGGGCTAATTGAGGACTAGAGAAGTCAAGTGACTTGTTTAACACTTCGAACAGAATCCACATCTTCTAGTCAGTGTTCTTCCAGTGTTTCTAAGGGGTACTATACAGAGTTCGGGGTCAGAAGTTTTTGAGAAGGTGAATATCGTGCCATAGGATGTACAAGGATTTCTGTGTTAACAAAAGGCCTACAGTAGGTGAGAGTTAATTAACCTGTATCTCCAATGAGACTCATCAGCAGGAATTACAAGGTGGGAGAGAAAAAAGAGAGGAAAGGGAAAGGAGGAAGAATTAAGATGGGCATAAGGAAAAGATGGAAGGAGAGCAAGGAGGGGAAAGACACGAGAAGACCAAAAACAAACCACTTAATATCTGTGGTCACTGGTCTACAGTGGGTCCTAGTGATTGTAGACGGTCATCAGAAATAGTTTCTCCACTTCATCCAAGGCTGTGGCGCATTTCCTCCAGTATCATGCCAGGGCACTTCCGATTCAGATCCAAAAGGAAGGAAGTCAACAACTGAGTCATCGTTACCATTTCCTGTAGCACCTGGGTTTTCCTTGGAGGATGCTCAACTTCTTTGACATTACTTATGAGGCAGAGAAGCAGCAAAAAACAGAGGGGAAGGAGAGAAACGAACACACACAGTTGCTTTATTGCACTGCTCTGAGAAAATACTTGAAATGAAAGAAAAGCCTTCTCTTTAGTGGTAAACTCTGTCTCAATATAGAACTTCAAAGTATGAGAGAAAACACTAGGTCAGTGCAATAAAGCAACACACGCACAACAGACTTCCGCTCCACTTGCACTCATCCTTCAGGAGGAAGAGAGGAAAAGATGTTAACTCTGTGCTCACAGGGCAGCCGGGTTCCTTTCCCACTTTCCCAACTGCCTATACAAAGCTCTTCCCGCAAGGGCCATAAAGGTGGTTTCACTTTCCAGTTGAACCACCTTAAAATGAAATACACCTAATCTGTAAAACCTAATGGTTACGTCTGAGATTTCACCAGTCTGTACATAGAAACCATTCACAAGGGTCCAAGGAACAAAAGATCGTTGTCTTTGGTAACTTGTGACTCTAGCTGTTCAGATGCAACCCAGATGGGAAAATATGCTCCTGCAGAAAGTGATGAAGGGCCCTTCTTTCACATCAAAATTTCATCAAGAGAATTTCATCCAATTTTCATTTTATATTTGGTTAAAACATTTTTTCCATACTTGATAGGTTACTTTTTGCCTAAACCTAAGCCTGTGTTCTAAATCGTGCATTCCCTTGAATTTCAAGACTAGTTAACGTATGTTTCTTCCCCAATTCCATATTTTCTTTTCTTAAAACCCTTAGTCCATTTGCTCAATCACACAAAAATAGACTAAAGCAAGGATAAATGAAAGAACAGAATTAAGATCTACAGGTACAAAAAGTGCAGTCGCTTTTCAGAAATGAAAGTCTTCTACATGGTTTCCTTCCTGAGATTCTGCTTGTAGCTTAGCAAGACCAGAAATGCACTTGGTCACCACTCAGCCCAGAGTGGCCTCAAAACAGGGAGTCTCCACCATGAAGACCATTCCAAGGGCCTCGGGGGACAGAAACAGCAAATGGGGGCACACCTGTTCCATGACGTTCTAACTCACAGGGTGATCACACCTGGGTGGAGTGAGACCTCCAGGTGCTGCTCCGCTGCCCCACAGACAGCACCCAACGACGCAGCACCGCAGTGCCCACATGGCATTTAGATTCAGAAAAAACAAACAAACTGTGCTCCCCGGGCCGCAGGTGGTTTAACTCAGCAAAACCATTTATGCAGATCACATCGAGCAGTAAGATGACAGTCAATTTTTAATACTAATTAATGAATGGCTAGACACTGGGAACTCCAAAATAATTAAGACCCTGTCCTTTCCTTCAGTAGCATTTCTTGCAAATATATGTGTTTTAAGGCACAATTCCTTTTCTAAAAAAATCCTCACTTGAGGATATGATTATTGCTTTCAGAGAGAGGAGAGAGTGAGAAAGAGAGAGAGAAACATCGATCAGTTATGGGCCCTGACTGCGGACTGAACCCACAACCTCGGTCCGTGCCCTGACCAGGAATCAAACCCACAACCTTCTGGTGTATGGATCGACGCTCCAAGCAACTGAGTTACCCAGCCAGGGCTTAATACACAATTCTTTGTGCTACTTCAACTCATATTCATTTTTCAGTCAGTAACTATTGGCTTAAATTTTTCTCTACTTACATTCTTTTTTCCGTGTTTAGCACATCTTAAAAAAGAATAAAAAATAAAATGGTATTTGTTCAGGAATTTTATTTTTGAAATGGTGTTTTAGATGAATATGAAAATATGCTTACCTCATCCCATTCCAAAAGGTAGTTGGTGATTTTTGAGCCGTTGTCGACTGGTGCCTACAAGGTGAGAGGAGGGATTAGAGGGAGCTGCCACAGATGTAAGGAACGCGCTAGCCACTTGGCCCAATGTAACGTCTATGTTGGTGCCATTCTGTGACCCTGGGTACTCCAGTATTTCCTTGGTCAAACATTATCAGAAGCCGATTTTAATAAAATTCAACTGTAAAGAAAGTCGTCCACTATTAATAAATCAGTACCACAAACAGCCAAACCTGCCTTCCCTACCACCTCTACCTTTACACCTTTATCTTCTGGGGGAAAAACCTCTAAGAGGCAAGTTTAAGTTTAAGAGCAGAGGAGAAATAAGGCAGCTAAGAAACACAGGCACTGCTTGGGGTCTGCAGGATAGAGCTGACCCAGCTAGGTTCAGAGTTAAGAATCTGTATTTTTGTGGCATTAAGATCCCCACCCCCAACTATTTTTAAACAAAAATGAGGAAAAGTGGGATCCTCTGACTACATTACCAGAGACTATTAGGCCTTTATAAGTTAGCAAAAA